>QOVD01009826.1:0-18853 GCA_003521225.1 Tuber microsphaerosporum
ATTATGCCCCCCCCGCCTATTACATCTTCCTCCCCTCCCTCTCGCCCCATCCCTTCCAGGACCTTCCTCGCTTCGTCGGAGGAAGAGTACACCAGATGAGGTCTGGTAAGAGCTACCTCGCAGGCCATCCCTCTTGGTACAACCATGACGACCCCACCCTGTGTCCCCACTGTGAGACCGAAGTGGAAGACTTCCAACACGCCATCCTGTCCTGCCCCTCGAGAACAGAAGCGCGCTCCCTTTTCCTCCCAAGGTATCTGTCGCTGAGCTCCCCGTCTCCGCTATGGGACTCCGCTTCTCTCCTTAAGGGCCTGGCCGGCTACATCCTCTCGACTGCAACGGGCTTTCCCCCTAACATGCCCCCGTACTCGGTCCCGCCACCTACAGCTGTCCCATCCGTCACCCCGCCGGCGTCGCCCGGCAGACGACCACGATCAAAGCTATTTTCCTCCAGTAACCTCCTAGAGGGAATCACGGACACTAGAGCCAGGGCTTTGATGATATGCAATGCCCCGGTCCTCCCTTAGTTTTTCTTTCATGTTTTTTATTTTTTATGAATGCGTTAAGAAATGTTCTTGTTTGCTGAAAATTTTGGTTTTCGGCAGAATACTTGTTTTTGTTACCGTTATCAAATGCGTATGGGTTCGACGCGATGGAGGAATAGTTTTTGCTTTAGGGTTTTGTTTGTTTTTGATTTTGTTGCGTGTTTGTGGGTTTTGTTTTGGCCATATCTGATGATGCATGTCATTTCTTGTACCTTAAAACAACGAATATATGATATAAAAATAAAAATAAAAAAAACCGACGAGTAGTTAGTTCCTCACGCAACCATCTAAGTACTTTCCTATACTATTAATTTAAGTTATCTTTACTATCACGATCCCTGGCGAATAAAGAGAAGTGTCTCTTAGCGAGTTCTTGACTACACGATAGGAGCAAGTGTGTTCGGCTATCAAAGTAGTGTATGAGAACCTCGGAGTTGTTACCTGCTGCAAGTATCGCTCGGAGGGAAGGATCGTTACACCTAAGGAGTTTCAAGGCTGCCACCTTCAGAGCCTTATTGTTATTTGTTTAAGCAAGGCACGTGATTGCCTGACAAGTGTATTTAAGACCTGCTATTCTCCGGACTTAGAGAAAGCAGACTTCGACAGACAGAGTTTTCAATATACTTGGTTGAACAGTTACTTCTTCAGTTCGCTTCGAGAATCTTTAGTATTCACTTAGGTTTACCAAACGCCTACTCTCAGGAACTACTTAAGTAGTTGCGATATAGTAAGAAGTTTGTTACAACAACTTAGTCTAAGCCTCCGGTACTTAGTCTCATTAGATACCGCACTTTGGTATAGAGACTATACCGTTATCCTATCGATATATGGCACCATCTCGTGTGGCCGTTACAGCTCGAACCTCAGACTAGATATACTAAAAAAAACTCATACTAGAAGCTCTTATATAAAAAGGCAGAGAAATAATTAGGCTTTTTTCTTAAACACTTTCAATTACTGTATAGTTTAGACTAGACAGAAATAATCCAATATTAATCAGCAAGTCAAGATTTAGGACATGACAGGAGTGAAAATCCAAAAACAGAAAAAAGGAAAAGTACACTACAAACAAATTATGAAAATTTTAGAAGAAAAAACACTATTCAAGTATGGCAAATAAGGACTATAAAGAGGCTACTATAAAAACTTATAATAATGGATAAATCTGCTAGTACCATATAGTTAAGAATTATCTACTTGAAAAAAAAGTATTCAACAACTGCAAAAAGCAAAGCTGTTTAACCCACATAAAAAGTTATAAAAAACTAAAAGATATTAGGTCTTTCCAAATAAGACACCCTCAACAATATAGTACACATTTCTATTTTTTGAGTTTTTATAGTAATGTTCATAACTTAGTATTCATAGTACTCAACCTATAAAATTACTATATTTATAAGAATATAACTATACAGTGTCCATGCTTGCAAAGGGAAAAGGCAATTAGGACCAAATGAGGGAAAAAATAAATGAGATTTAAGAGTTTGTGATTATCAATATTATTAGAATTGGCAATTAGAAATTTGTATTCCTAGGGAAGAGAGAAAAATTATCCTAAAGCTAAGAGAGAAAAAAACAATGTCTTATTGGAATTAAAAACACTAGGAAACAAATTAAGAAGAAGTAGTATATGGCATTATACCAATAACAGATAAGAAATGGTAAATACCACACTTTGAGAGCATACCGTTTACACAAACTGACAATTTTTGGTATTATTCCATGAGATAGCTAAGAATAAGCAAAGATATATGCAGGAAGAATCTCTTGTTATGGACTACATACATTCACACCACCTTGAAAAAGTGGATGATTTGTTGTTAATAATTGAAACCTTTACTTCTCAAGGTAATTGAACTGTATTAAGGTAACATTTCCCTTATTTATAAATTATAAAAACACTTCTCTCTCTTTAAAAGATAGTACTAACAATTTTCTTGCTTGCATTACTTAATCTACAAGAATAGCAAAAGGGAAATCCAGTAAAGAAAGAGTATTTATACTTTTCTTAAAAGTTGCACAAGCACGCAGTACCAGTGAAACACATGCTAGCCACCGCTGATTGAGATGCAAAAAATCCAAGGTTTCACGGGAGAAGAACTAAAAAAAGTTAAAGAAAAAGTGTTCGAATGAATTGTTGAGTATTTAGAAGGCGAAGGATATCCGACAGAGATGAATGAGGACTATAGAGAAGCCATCGTTAACAACGTGGTGTTCTCTGTTCTTATCCCAGTGATTACGATGTTTAGAAGAAAAACCGGACGAAACTTATGTTTGCGAAGGGAAAAGGCCATTATAGCCACCAAGGAAGAGACCGGTCGCAACCAGGAGTTCATGATAATTGATCTTGTGGGCGTGTGCAATCGATAATTCATACTTCTGGTCAAAGCCAAACAATCATCACTAGGTAAAGTGAAAAAACAGTGTCTTGTTGCTAAGGATATGGGAGAGATGAATGGTGGAGGGACTATGTACGGCTTTGTGATAATGGGAGAGATATGGCAGATGGCACGGTTTGAGGATGCATTGTTTACTTGAACAGATAATTTTTTTGTATTATTCCATGAGATGGCGAAGAATAAGCAAAGGTGGATGGAGGAAAGATCTATTATTGTGGACTGTATTCACACCACCTTGAGATGCGGAGGATTCGTTATTCAATAATTGAATCCCCCACCTCTCAAAGTGGCTGGACTGTATAAAGGTAACAGTTCCCTTGTTTATAAATTATGAAAACACTCCCCTCTCTTTAAAAGACGATGCCCCCAACTTGTGAGCATGCTCAAAATTTACGGGATCCCTGCCGAGGAGCTGTTCTTCAAATGCGAAACGTACTATATCAAGATGGGGCTGGATGATATAAAGCTGAACCTGGACATTGTGCAGACGTTTAAGAAGGATGTGCATGAGTTGTTTGAAAAGGATATGAAGTCCAAAACGCGGATGCATGAGCAAATACCTCAACACCGGTTGCCCGGACGCCAAGGGTGAAGAACACAGGGGACCATGTGGGATTGTTTGTTCTACCCGTGAGTGTACCAGAAGATTGGAGGCTGATTATTTTGGTGCTAGCTTGGATGGATTAGTACCCACGACACCGAGGGGTCCAAAGGGGGTGCCAAACGGAAGTTTGAAAAAGCACCATTTGAAACGCCATCGAGCAAAGCGGGCAGGGCTCTTGGATACGAATTGTCCGGGCGCACTAGCACTAAGCGACTATACCGCGTCAGAAAATTGGAAACAATCATACATAACTTTAGAGACGATGGCAACTAGGGGCAGCTACCAGGCACGATATTCCCAAGAACAGCATGATAATAACGATATCCCATCAAGCTTCGCCGCCGCATGTCCTTCCAGTCCATCCTGATGCCGTCGCCGGGAGGCCCAAGTTCTCCTCCAAAGATATACGAGACCTCCCATCTCCACCCGTCTCTACCTATCTCACCAGACATATCCAGAACAATCAATCTAGGTTCAGCAGGGGTGTTGACATCGCCAACCCATCCTCCATAGACAATCACTCGCTTCCCGTCATTGGTCGCGACTGCAGTATGCCCCGCCCGGGAATCGATTCGCCGAGTAAACCCTTCATCCCGTCGCTCCACAATAGTGGAGAGATCCTCCCTCGTAGCTCCCGGGGTGGGCTCCGGCACATTACCCACCTTTGTCGAGCTAGTCGGTAGCTTGGGCGGGAACGATCTGGGCAGGCTCACGTCCGCAAACCTCCAGCGGCCCTCGGGAACAAGATATACAGCCACCTGCCGCATATCCACAACTGCCCTCTCGGTGTGTCCCCCAATCATGACAGTGGTCATATTATCCCCTTCGAAACAGTTGTGAACCAAAACCCCGATTCGGGAATCGGCCAATCGTAACTATTATTACTCCCACTCCCACGCTCTACCAGCGTGACAGCGGCAGAAGCAGCCTCAGGCCCGGATTCCGAAAGTCCCCCCCGGGACAGGTCCCGCCGAAGAGGAATGCCTTCCGATGAATCTCAGTCGCGACGACGTTCCCTTGCTCGTACTCGTGCAGCTCGTTGTCGCTCAGTCCAGCCCCATTCATGAATGTCGGTCCCGGGGCAATAGCGCTCGTGGTTGCTGAGACCTCGTAGGAAAACCCAGCAGCATGATTCCTTCCTTTAGGGGCAACTTCCATACTCGACTTCGTATTCCGGCTCCGCTAAACGCTCGCGTAGCCCGAAACCTTGTATCGTACTCGTCCAGCCCCAGATCCGAATCGCGGGATCCCGTCAATAACACCATAACGTCGTTCTTGTCCGTCCCTTTCTCGCTAAAGAGCACGGTAACAGTGTCATCGAGATCTGCCCTAATCCCGGGTAATTCGGCCGTGGGGGAGCCGGTAACCCTCTAAATGCATTGGACATGTTCCTCGCGGTTACCCGGTCGCTTACGTTTAGCGAGACGAACTTGAACTCTATTCGTATGGTTTGGGGCGATGGTAAGAGGTAGAGTGTCGAGGAACTTTCCAATAGAATCGCCCTGGCAAGTGTGTATTGTGATAATGTGGTTGATGATGCGAACTGTGACAGCAGGGGTAATAGTGATAATAGGAAGAGAAGGTATCTCATCATGACTACGCTACACCCTTCTCTATGAGGTAGGGTGGTGGTTTGAAGGAGCGTAAGTTCGACAAGTGCTGGTGGAGGAAGTGAGGGAGCATGATGGGACTAAGTTAATTCGCAAGTTTGCTGTATGGAGATAAAGCTGTGGCGGGGTAGCGGGGTGGTGGATGGCTGGGCAAAGGGCGAAAGTTGGATGGCTGAGGGTGCGTATACGTTCTTCCTTTGTCTACGCTGGGTGCGGGATGGAGGACACATCCCAGGAAAAGGGAAGGGGGAGATGAAGGAGGGAGGGCACAAATCAGTACTGTATGAGAAATAGAAGACCTTCATCTCCCATCTATGGTACTCAGACAACGAGTAACCCACTTTCATAATATAAAAAATTCCTACCGATCCAACCCAGGCATAACTTTTAATTAAATAAAACAACTGACCCCAAACTTTTTCTTTTTGACATCCCTAACCTTGTATCTATTTATTTATTTCTATCTTTGCAGACGACAAGAGCTTCCGATCCAAAACAGCATGATGATAAGTTCTCGTAAATTACTATCTCACTGGCAGTTCGAGTAGGATCTACCCATATTGTATGCTTATATCCCACAATCTCACAAAACCATTTCTTTCCAGTATGGCAAAACTCGGAGTCTCCACTGCATCTAATTAATTGGTTGGTTGGTTGGTTGGGCTTGTTCGTTCTAGATACTATATCTTTTTCCCTCATGATTATAATTCAGCTCCGAACTGCTCGTAGGCTCACATGGCCATAAGGTATTTAGAGAGAGAGAGAAAAAAACACCATAATATTAGGAGGGTGTGTACGTTTACCCACCTCCCCCATCTAAAGATTCTTTTACCGCACGAGAGAACCTATATCATACAGTTCTATTCCTTCTGTTGCCCACCAACCTCCAGTCTCCTAATTTCCCAATGACCCCCCCCCCCTGCCGAGCACAGCACAGAGGTACAGTATTTAGGGGCTGTTCATGCTAATCCAGGACCTGTCCACACAATTCATCTCTCCCCCTCAACTTAAAATGTGGTGATTTAAGTTAGCAAGGTCCCGTTTCATGATATTATAGCTTATTGGTTAAGTTAATCCAGTTAGGACAGGTCGACCATGAGTACTAGTTCCAAACTGAACTGAACCGAACCAGACCTTCCATCATACCATGGAGAGCATTTGGTCAGACCATGTTGGTGCAGGGTTCAGTTACGATTGTTAGCCCACAAGCAGTGAAGGTGTGAGTACTGTACCAGCCAGGCTTAAGTCGACTTCGGTGCTGCAGAGTACTAGTACTATACCAGTAATAGCTACTAGACTCCAGTCTGTGATACTAGTATCAAAGTAAGATCATCTCAAGCACAGCACTATACTCACTCCCCTTGCAGATAGTACAGTAGCGGTGAGGGGCGGGTGGGTAGCATGATGATAACACTTAGTAACTAGTAGAAAATCGATTGCATGATCATAGACCCCTTTCACAATCTTTGCAAAGGGGTGTCGGGGTGGATAGAAAGGGATGTGAAGAAGTAGGATAAGATGATTAAGGTTAACTTGTAAGAATTAGTTTGGTCAAATCACCAGCCAAAACACCACTAAAGTCTTGCTTGCACAAGCACATACTGGTATAAGTTAGCAGATATATGGCGTTAATGTAAGGAGGATGATGATATATTATCCCATAGCTCGAGACCCCCCGTAGATTAGACTTCAGAAGTGGAAAAAAAGAAAAACAAAGCAGTAATATGACTAAATCCCCCATCGGCTTTTAATAAACCACTGGGTGTTATGAGTATCAGTAGTGCAATCCTAGTGTTTGCGTGCGGTTGCTCTTACCCGCCCACGGAAGGGGTTGGTATGATATATAAGTGAACTAAATTAATTAATAAACTATACAGTAGCATAACATATTACGATAGGGTGAGATCTCAAGAGGGCTAGGCTAGAACAGTGCCATAGTGCCCATCTCTAGGTATAATAATTTAGATATCTCCCCGCAAGCTTTCTTTAAATAAAAAATTTTCCTCTTCCACCGAGCCAGATATAATATAATCATTGACTGTTTCTTTTGCTTTTTGCCCTTTTGGTTTTTCGTTTCCTCCCCTCTACCCATATTCCGTCCCGTCGCTCAGGTATGTTCCGCTACGGCGGGGAGGAGGATCCAGTCCAGTTTAGTGTTACCTAGCACTGGATAGCACTATTGTACCGTATCAAGCTTAGGTGAGAGGGAGGTTTGCAAGTAGAGTTAGACGAGAGGTTTGGGAGGGCATCAATTCACACATGTGTGGGTTTAGGACGGTGGGGTCTTGGTTTTGTAGTTTGATGATGGTGACGATGCGGTAGTCCCACATTTACTGTGTATAATCATGGATTCTCACTCGGTGTCGGACCTCCCAGGAGGGGGAATGTGGGTTGCAGGGAGAAAGAAAGAGGGAGAGGAAGGAATTGCTGGATTCGGTATTTTATTGGAATTGACACTAGTACTGATAGTTATTGCTAATGCCGTTATGAAGGGTGCAAAGACTAAGGAAATGTCATGAAAGTAAGGTACCGTCACGTCGTGTCATCCCGTTAAAAGGTTACAATAAACAAGCAAAAAAACACCCTCCTAAATCCCAAGTAAACACCTAAAGGAAAATGAAAAAAGGAAAAAAGGAAATACTCTCTCCCCTCCCACTCTCATGCTGTAAGCATGCTTCAAATCTCCCCCCTAACCATGCCACATCCACCGCACCCCCACCACCCCTCACCATTCCCTGTTCCGCACCCAACACACCTCCACCCCGCTGCCGCCACCTCATTCTTCTCTGGAATCGTTAATGGCATGTCCACGAACCGGACCTTGGGTCTCTCCCTTTCCTTCTCCTTCCCCGCGATCACCGCCTGAGTCAACGGTGGGTTCTGGTAGATCGGCGATAGAGGCGTGGGAGGCGGGGATGTGGCTGAGCCTGTGTCTTCGGGCCGCTCGAAGGAGCAAGCTTCGCAGCGGGGGAGGATGGAGGGATTGATTAGGGTGCAGAGGTCGCAGGTCCAGGTTGTTGCTTGCTCGTAGCTTGGTGGGAGATCCTGAGGCTCTACCGGTGGTAGGGGAGGAGAGGAGGAGGTGATTATTATTGGTGCTGGGATGCGCGGGGATGGGAGAGGGGGGACGGTGGTGGCGGTAGCGGTAGTTGGGGGAAGTTCGACTTGTATTGGACCATCATCGTCGTCTATCCAGACTATACCACCTTGTTCCTCCCAGAGCAGTTTCTGCTCGGCCTCTTCGCGTTCCGCTTCCTGGATTAGTTCTATTGCGGCGTTGATTATTGCGGCTTCGTTTTCCGGGTCTTCATCTAGCACTATCACCTCATGTTCGGCTCCTTCCTCCTCTTGCTCCTCCTCGACCGTAACGGTCCCAGCACGAATCGTCCTCTCGGCTTCCGCCTCCATAGCACCCCTATCTCCAGCACCGCTCCCAGCACCGCAAGTCTGCGAATCACGTATACGCCGCTCCGTCGCCGCGGCGATCTTCTCCCGAATACCCAACCCACCGGGAAGTGGGTCCTTCCCACCACCAAGCTTTTGCCCAGATCCGGAATAGATGTCTCGTCGCCTCTCGGCGGCCGCCAACGCGCGTTGACGAGCTTCGGACATCATCGGATTCTTAGGGATTCCAGCGCCTAGGCGCTTACCCTCCGAGTAGAAGCCTTCCCCATCGTACCCGCCACGGCGAAGGGCGGAGTAGGACTCTTCGAGAGTTTTCAAGTGAGTGTAGAATGTGTCGTTGTGGGGGCCATGAAGGTTGTGTGTTATTCTAGCATTATCATTAGCTAGTGCTTCCCTCGTAAGGCGGACAAGAGGGGGACAAACTCATGCAACATGGTATAAACACAGTCCTCAACATCCAAGAATACACTATCGTCGTGAGGTTGGCGGAGCCTTATGCAGACCTTTTGGCCATTATTAACGTTTAAGCCTTTTCCATCCAACACACGATACAATTAGCCCTCCTCTCTTCTCTGCAATAGTGTAAGGGATGGTGGAAATACCAAGTAAGCTCTTCTGTGCTGGGTAAAACTCCGCCAAACAGCCCACCTTATACCCACCCTTGCTCATGATGGGCTTCACAAGGCTGGCGATCCGCCGGAGCATATAGAGGGCGTGCTGCTCCCTTGGCTTTCCGGGGATGTGTACATAAGTACCGATTATTTGGTCTTGTGTCATTTTGTATGGTGTTCCCTTTCCTCTTCCTCTTGTTCTTTGTTCTGTCTGTCTGTGGTTGTTGAAGTTAAAGTTGCGAGGAGGTAGGAAGGCTGGAAAGGAAGAGACAAATTAGGCAGACAGACCACTAGGGCTGGTGGTGGTGGCTGTTATGGCTTATTTTAGTATGATAACTAAAACAGCTTACCGTTCCAGCAGCAAATACAAACGTTAGATAACACAATACGATACGAGACGATAAGCTTAAGCAATCGATAAAGGAAAAACAAAAAACAATATAGAAGTAAAAATAAATAAAACAGTGGACAGAGAAAATAAAATAGACCGAACCAGCGATAAGTTATAATACTAAAGTAAAGTAAAGTAAAGGTAAGGAAAAGCAAATGAATCAAAAGAACCAAAACCAAAACCTTAGGGGCATCACTCACGTACTTATATCCCTCCTCCCTCCTCCCTCCTCCTTCCCTTCTACTTCACTTAGGCATCCCACACACGTTACAAAAAGCCTTCTCACAAAAAAAGAACAGCAGAACAGAGAAACTGCAAAAAACAACAAATGATTCCCCCTACGGGGTACCATACTCTACCGGTGCGGTACAATAGCCTACCCACATACACACGTATAACCCAGACTACTCGTACACTTCAAGCCTACCTTAATATCCAATTCGCCCATCCCAGTACTCAAATAAACGCAACCACTTTCCAATCTCACATTGGCCCGATTGTACATTTCGTCATGGGTGGTGCGCACGCGCGCGGGAAGCAAAGCAAGCAGAATGTGTCGTGGTCGCGTGTGGCTGGCTGACTGGTTGACTTTTTTTTTCTTTCTGAGGGGGAAAGGAAAGAACATGGGGGTAATGAAATTGCCAGCGAATGGCCATTACGCGCTTGAGCATAGAGTATGATATATTGTTTTCCCCCTCTTGCTTCTCTATAGTCTGCTTGGAGATGCGCTCCAATTCGCGGAGCAAAGTCGAATACGAAGGAAGGGAAGGGCATAAACTCAATTCGTCAAGGCGAGCTTCTCTCACACTTCGTTCGCCTAAATGTCTCAAGAGAAACGAATAAATAAAGATATCAATTGGCCGCCTCAACTGCACTCGTGCAAGCTTGGATTCTCCGCTTCCTCAGCACGAACCGAATAGCGGCCTTCCAATACTGTACGAGTATCTCCTATAACATCTCCATCCAGGTTGGCCAGCCAGGTCGGGTCAAACGAAAAAAAGAAAAGAAAAAAAATGACAAGGTATAGTATCTACTTAAGACTTGGTATCGTTTGCCGTGTGGAGTGCTCACCCCGTATCACTCGCGCAGTAATGTCCGATACGGCATCTCACATAGAATATAGCACAGATGCAAGGTTAGATCAGATGAGATGCAGGTCCGGCTTTTGGTTTTCCCGATCAACTTCCCCTCCTCTCCTATCTTTTTTGCGCCTCCAAAGCAAATTAGCGTCAACGTTCCAGAAAAGGAGGAAACAGAATCTTATAAAAGCCCCTCCCTCCTGACAGGAGCTAGAATTCCTGCCACATCTGTCGTCGCCATCCACAACATAAAAAAAAAAGAGAAAAGCAAGATATCAAACCTTGTACGTACATTCACCCATCCGATCCAAGCAACCCAAAAATAAAAGCAATTACAAACACAACCCCCTCCCAACCCCATCCCAGCCCAGATATAGCCTACATAAGAACAAGAATGAAAATGACAAAAGAATGAAATTCTAGCAACCCCTCTATAACAATCCGTCTACCTATAGAGCGATAGGACCCTTGGGCGGTGCTTGAGACAGCCCCTTATTATCATTCCTCTCAAGTTCCAGACTGTCGTCCATTCCAAATCCAGGGCCCTCCTCATCATCATCGAGAAGAATATCACCTTCTTCAGACTCGTCATCGTCGCTCGAATCTGGATATTCACCTTCAATGAGATCCTCGACAAGACCGGCGGCCGCCCCAGCATCTGGATCTTCGGTATCTGTGAAGCCTTGCCCAACAGGTGTGCGGACCCGTGCGCGCTCTTCTGCCTCGAGTTGCTTCGTCCGAAACATAGTACGTTTATAAATCAACCACCCGGTGATGACGCCGAGAAAAATACCTACCCAACGTCAGCTCTGACATGATACAGAATATATTTATTATTACCCCCAATAATGCTTCCATAGTTTAAGGCCTTTGTCTTCAGATCCATCTTCTTGCCCTCGTCCTCGGCCAGTTCAGCCAATTTAGCACCGATGAAAATATGGATCAGCAATTTCGGTGTCGCCGCAGCTGTCGCGATCATGAAACTCAGTGGACTGACAGTCGGAAACGTCGACATAGCACCATTGGAGATTGAATACGGCAAGGGACATAACCGGATCATGCACAGCAATTTGATCCCATCATGTTTAAGTGTGAGAGAAAGTGCAGCAAAGCGCTTATCGGTGGCCACCATACGTTTCGCAAAGTCCTGGAAGTAGTATCGACATGCCATGAACGAGCAAGAAGCACCTATTACCGTGCCAGAAGCGATTATAAACCAACTACTCACAAAAACTGATTAGTTGAACCGCTCGGAAAGCAAAAACGGAGCTAACTCAAAATAGAGTGTGAACCAACCCATTAGGAAACCCGTAAACAAATCCAGCAAGCGTCACCGAAGTTGAGTACCCGATCATCGGCGGAAAGGCTGAAGCGAAGCAAAGAGCAAATATGAGCAGCCATCCAGCCTTCCAGCTCCTAAACACCAAACAACAATCAGCGACAAAACACGACTATTCTCTCCCCTATTGATTCAAGTACCTGAGCTTTGCAGCGAGCGGTAGTATAGCGTGTAATATCTTCGCGTGGAAAATTAACCCCAGTATAGCCGTAATCCCCATTACCAAAAGCACCAGCGATCCAAAGATCCTTTGCATCAAGGTCATCTTATTGAACCTTTTGTGGGCCCATCTCTGTAACCTACTAGCCTTAGCAATCAGGGCATTTCTCTTTCCTTTTCCGGAGCTTCGTCGTGACGGCCCTGACGATAGGGATGATGACCGTCTTTGTCGGTTCCAACGCACCGTGCTCGGCGGAGGGGGAAGAGCATCGGGGGGAGTGTACAGGGCGCCCGAATGGCGCGGGATTTCCGACATTGCAAAGTATCAGATGTTAGCCGGCAGTGTTTGGAGGGGCGAGGAGAAGGCCAGGTGGGTGGTGGAGGGGAATGAGAGAGAGAAGTCTGTCGACGACAGAGGAGGAAATGCACGTAATCAAGGAGTTAAGACCGCGCTCACGGGGTAATCGACGATCGATTGTTGATACCGGTAGGGGAATGGTTGGATGCAGACAGGTCCAGGAACGACGTAAGCCCCCGGCCTCCAGGGCTCCGGTGTTGGAATGTTACACTTGTCGCCTGTGGCTAGTATTACCGCAGAACCCGTGTCATCATAGATGCGCCACAGCTTACTTTTCCTTGCTTATTCCGTAAGTTGTTTCCATTTCACGAATAAACTCGGGATAATGTCCTTCTGTGTCCCAAAGTTACGATAACTGCCTAACCCCACAGCCTTTCTACTTATTCCAAATTCTATTGCATTCAGGGCAGATTTATGGGATTTTATTTATATGGTATCATAGCTGGAGATGTCACACGGACGCCTGAAACCCCATCAGCCCGGCAACAGCAGCAGGGGGCCGACCCCCCCCACAAGCATCAAAGCGTGCAGTTCCGCTCGACAGAAGGTCACAATTGATGTTGACACAGAAATGAGTGATATCTTGTGATGTCAGCCCAGATTCGAACTGAGGTTAAAGTTATCAGACCCCGCACAATACGCTCCCTGGGTTGCGGCTCTTTCAGGGCATGGCGAGATACTGTAGCTAAGTGGTCGGGCCCACATCATTTAGTAACTATCTATGCTTCTGCAGGGATAAAGGCCCGGAAGGTTTAGTAAGGTACTAAATTCGATTAGGGCAACTGCAGTATATTAATGATAGCTTACGCTAGGATAGTTGTCACTAGGTGCGGCATATCGCCATTCCCCTCTTGGGTTCTACTGTGCGAGTACTCTACTAGTACCAATACTTCACAAGTACCGTACCCTACATGCCGTGTTTGGTAAATTTCATGCTAATCAGGAAACTTAGCGTTCGAGGTTTCTCGAGGGGTTAGCGAGGCACATTTGTGTTACCAACGCTGTAACATGTGGGCCATCTGATCTAGGACCGGGTGTCCGAGAAGCGTTGCCCTCGGAGCTCGAGAGAGAATATATACAATAGCTGCAGAAGGTGCCTCGATGGTAATCGCGGGATATTAGGAAAGGTAAATAGGTAAAAGTGGCAGTCGGGTCGTTTAGATAGGATATTGTTGGGAGTGATGAACTTCTGATATGGTGGAAGCGGTGATACTAACACGAAAGATTTCCTGAAGATTGGGGAGCTTGCTTAGAGTCGTGTGCTCGAGCACCGCACCGTAAGGTTCTAAAGAGATCAGCGCTCGCTCCTTCTAAAGCATCTTGAGATATACAAGCCATATCCGCGTCAGTGCACAAGCAAGTGAAGCCTGTATTTGAGTATAGTATGTCCGCTCGAATCTTGTGCTGGCGGCATCGGACGAATTGACCACTCAGATCAAACAATCTCATTAACCGGTCGAACCGATATAGTTTCGGCGCCCAAGAAATCTCCCAAATTTGTGATGATAATGTATGGTGAGGACTTGGCACCGTAGCTGAACTCTCATTGTTTGGAGTGAGGCTCAAACAGCGGGGCAGGTTTGAAAGCGCGCTGAAGTCGCCATGGCCGTAAAATGAGAATTTGATCTGTCGATGCCGCTGATTCTCTGCCGCCTTTCTCCATTTACACACATTTTCCCCTTCCTCCTGCAGCCCTGTGAGGTTGCCGAGGGAATTATATATATAACGTCGCGTTACTAAGTTTGAATCAATTGTCCCAATTGGTTGCCGGTAAAGCCGGAGTGCGTGTCGCCTTGATGAATTGTTTCTCCAAATAACTTGTGTACTCGAGTACAGTACCATACCGGTATGTTCCTACAAAGCGGTTGATCGCAAAGGTTCCGTCAAAGCGTTTTTCTTCCCCCCTCTCTCTCCCCTTCTCTCTTTCAAGCTCCTGCTTGTGTTATTGCACGAGGGGAATTAGGGCATTCGAGCCAGCAGCATCCCTGTATTGCGGTTTCGGTGTGGTCGTGATCACAATTTCAAGTGGGCTAAGGGTTCAAAAGGGGATTAGTTAGGAAGCGGGTATGATTTGTGTTGGAAGGTTTCTCTGCAAGGACCTGTGTAGCCTTGCGTGAGATCAGCTCCAATGAGGAGCGAACTCTGCAAGAGAGACGAGGGAAGGGGAAGGGGTTTCGGGTTTAAAGAAACGAGTGAACTTGATCGAGTTGGGAGATAATGATTGGGAATAAGGATGGTGGTGGGGGTGAAACACGTAACGAGGTATCATACTGTGAGGGCCACATTGTTTTTGCTTGGTAGGGAAAATAGGTCACAGGTGGCAGTGAGGTGAGGCAGCAACAGCGGCAGGTAGGGTGGCTCGCGATATCGTAAGCTCACCCTCACCACTGGAGCTCTGGTGGTGGTGAAGGAGGAACCGTTTTCGCAATATTTCCGGCACCGCCCCTCCACCGAACAAAGCTGCTGGCCATAGGATAAGCTGGGGAGCCAGGGCCCAGGGCTGCGATTATCGAAATGTTGAGCCAATGGAGTAATCTCAGCCTGAGCTGTGAAGCAGTCAGAGATATCTATGGTATAGTGTGTGTGTGTGAATGATGGGAATGTTCGTGCCAGAGAGTTAAATCATACAGTAGAAGAGATCAAAGCAATCGGGAATATGAAAACGTGAAATCACAGCTGTATACCGGTATCATAGTATGATACCTTCACAAAAATCTGAAGACTATGGTACTGATATAGAAACAGCAGTTCGAACGGCAGCATCCCCATATTTGACTTTTTTTCTATAATGCGTCAAAACGCCTGGTGAGCACGGCAGTCGTCACGAGTCGTTGGGTTCAACCATTGATGGTAGCGATACTCGAGCACAGCGCTATTGTTCCTATGGGTTTAGTTAGGATGTTGCTGGCGGCAGCACCCGAACCCCTCGCCCTTCCTATCTCATCTTGGAAGGGCTGAGGGACCAGAGAGAGAGAGCCTGGAGAAGGGGAGGGAGGTGCAGCGACAGCTAAAAACGTTCAAGTCATGAGAGAGGGATACCACTGATTTGAAGAAGAAGCTGTGACCTAACCCCCATCCCACCATTCATCTCTCTCTCCTGCTCTCCCTCCTCCCCCTAACTTCCCTACGTTCATCTCCCGAAGAATATCTATAACTATCCCCCCCCCCCTAAACCTTACACTTTAAACTTCTTTTCTCTTTGCTTGGTATGATATTTCTATTTTCTCCTTCTATTATACTCTTTCCTTCGTTTTTTAGAGCTTAAACCCCTTTCCTCGATTTTTTGCCCATTTTTCTACTTTTTTTTTTTCGTTTCATTTCATTCACTTGCCTTACAATTTTTGTGCTTGCCTTCCCGTGGCGTCATTCAATTGCCTCGTGGCTATCATCTCTTCAAATCCTCTCCCGTCACGACTCGGTGTTCATCCTGGTCCACTTCTTTTAGAACCTCCAACTCGCTATCTGCCTCATCCACAACTCACAGAAACGACCACCCATTGATACTCGGCTACCTGGGTGCTTGGGCAGCCTGTTCTCTCGGTTATAATGATCTCGGACGAGCTGTTCGAGGAATGTCGTCTTATTCTTCAAGGTTTGGCTTTCCAGATTCAGCAGCTAGCCGAACTCTCGCTAATCGTTTATCTCCGCGATTTTTGCAGACACAAACTTGCTCGAGGAGGACCAAACAGAGAAAGTATCTGCTCTCATCGCATCCAAGACGGATCTCACGGGCACCCCCTTGGATAATGAGACGCTAGATGTGCTCTGGCGTTATCGCGAAAAGACATCTTTAACGTCTTCCCCGCCAATTCGTCATGCCCATACCATAGTCAGAAGAGCGTCCCCGGCACCATGGCAATTCTCGCGAGTTGGCACTCCAACACCCTCCTTGGGCAGCACACCTCCAATGGCACCCCCAGGTTTCTCACCATCCTTTATCGGAAAAGGCTCCCCCTTTCCTTCACCTAGACCGAGCCCGAGGCTGGCATACTCCTCACCGCTGATACCTCATTCGCCGAATTTGAACAATTATGAACCTTCATTTTCAAGTGACCCCGGATTCCCACCTGAGGTCTACGGCGATTTCGGAAGCGAGACGGTTGCTTGGTTGGTGGGTGATGACAATTCAATGGGCTTTGGGAACCGGAGCTCTCTCCAAGAGAATATGTCCCCTCATGATATGCTTCGGTCAGTGCTCGGCGAAGGACGCTCTGATGAGGAGATAGAACAGGCCCTGGGAATGTGCGGTTATGATCTTAGCTCAACCTTGGCGATGTTGATGGAACAGCACGGCAACAGCGCAGCAAATCAGACCACCGAGAATTCTACAGTCATTGGGAAATCTACGATGCCAGTCCCGGTTCCAACGGCCCGGCCCGTTACCCCTCGCAATGGCGTTGTCTGCCGCTTCTTCTTGTCTACTGGACAGTGTCTTCGTGCGGATTGCCGCTTTTCTCACGATCTTGGGACCACCATCTGCAAGTACTGGCTCATGGGCTCTTGCCTTGCAGGAGAAACTTGCATATTCTCTCACGATCCGACAATGTCTGTATCGAAGATGACAATTGACAACAACAACAGTCGAAACTCGACTCCCCCCCCTCAGCTTCAGTTTCATGATTCAACCGCTTTCCCCGCATTGACCTCTGATCAATGGGGAACAATGGGGTCTGTATTGGGAGCTGGCATCAATCCACCTCCCGGTTTCAAACTTCCGATCTCTCGTCCCAACTCTCGCCAGCAGTCACGCGAGAGGGAGAGGAGCTCTACTCCGGTACCTGCGGTCGATGATACTGATGCCTTTCCATCCCTGAGCAGCAGCGCTAAAGCATCTGGGAACGGCAAGAAACGTCGTAACAATAGGAGTGATGGTGGTAATATTCCTACTGGACCTTCATCTTTGGCTGATGTTGTCCGTGCTACACCTTCTCCATCCCCCCATTCTAACCGTACCTCTACTTCATCTGGCGCATCTTCAAATCGATGGTCAGGGGTCGGCAGCTCTCCCTCCTCTAAGCGGTCTTCTCGCGTCTCCGCTGCTCATATACCTGCACCACAACAGATACCGTGGATGGAAACTGGTAGCGCTCTCAATAGGGTTTATCTAAAGCACCGTAAGGAAGCGCTCGCCCACGGTGTGCTCAGAGCCAAATATCTCCAACAAGCCAATTCGGCCTGGCAGCGGAACGATGCAAAGTCGGCCAAAGAACATAGTCGCAAGGCTAACAATGAGAATATTGCGATGATGAAGGCTCACAAGGAGGCCTCGAAAGCAATATATGAGGAACGCAACAAGGGTGCATCGAGTAGTACCGAACTCTTTGTCGATTTGCATGGTTGGTCTCCCCTCTCCTATTTTTTATCTTTTGGATTACTTTTGTGTGAGAGTTGAGTAACGAGTTTGTGGTCCTGAAAATATTAGGCCTTCTCCCGGAAGAGGCATGCAAGTACCTCGAAGACATCCTTGTTGAGCACCAGACAAGCACCCGTCCACTTTACGCAATCGTAGGCACCGGCCATCACTCCAAGAACAACAAGGATAAGATAGGCAAGGCCGTCAGGGCATTTTTAGATGAGTGGAAGTACGCGTATAGAGACTTCTCCGTCAGCGGTGACAAAAATGCTCAGGGTGGTATATTGGGGATTGATCCCAGTAGTTTCGACAAGTCTCTTTTGGCCGGTGAGGCTGGAGCCGGTAGCGGTACTGGTTCCACCGCGACAAAAAAGGACCCCCCCAAGGGCCCTGGTGGCAAGAAGAAGTGACGGATGGGCTGCCAAGAGTAGTGAATCAAGTAGAGGATATCTCGGTATTGTGGTGGGTGCTTGCTATGGCTATTTTCAGAGCCTCCTAGACTTTGGAGCTTATAATGTTAGTGTTAGGGAGATGATGGGGTATGTTTGCGATTAGGGAGAGAGCAGAAGGCTATGTTAAAGTTACTGGTCGGCAAAGTCATCCTAAAATACCGAGTTGAAGCTACATGTTTGATACTCTTGCTGCTAATAAATATAAAAAATTATCACACATTACGAGAGTTTCATATCATAGAATATAACAGTGACTCTGGAAAGCACAAGATGCCTCTTCTCTTGACCAGTTAGGGTAAGCAATGACCCGCTAGGCCGGGAAATGGGCCTGTTAGAACGTACCACGAAAAGTGGAGATTTGGAAATCCCAGTTGACGTTCTCAACACTTGGAAGAGAAAAAAATTCAGATATGGATGGGCGGCATTCCTCATAACATGGATATCAGATTTGCCCTTTCTTTCTTTCTCATTGAATTGAGCTAATCCCCCAGATACAATTTTTATCCTATTATATTAATTTTTTATTTTATTCCCCTCCCCTCCCCTCC
>QOVD01009828.1:0-30096 GCA_003521225.1 Tuber microsphaerosporum
GGGGGGGTTAAGCTGCTCTCCCTCTCTCACACGCTTCTCCCTCTCTCTCAGCCCTGCATTCGCCCACCACTTCTTACTAGCAGTAGTAGGAGAGACTTCATGTTTCCTCTCTGTGTTTGTTCTCTCTCGCCTGTATGCCGAAGCCATGGCGTGCGGCATGATATGGTGAAAGTAATGTAAACTTACCAGCATGCCAAGAACGGCCAGAGACCACAAAGCTCGCTTTTTCGTAAAGACAGCAGAGTCCATACTCGTGTAATAATAATCTCTCCTTGCCCTCCGAAGTGAATGTATTTATTATGATACCTCGAATCTCGAGCTCATGTATACCGGTAAATTTACTTTCTGAAACGCGCAAGGTGGCTTCTCGCAAGCGATCACCCTGGCATCCAGCTTGGGTCTCCTTCCAGGGCTTCACACTTTAAAGCTGACTAAGTGACCATCACACCTTCATTTTTCCTGGGCAACGAACTGGATTTCGGGGAAATATAAATAGGGCCTTCTCTTCGGAACCAAGCGCTCCTAGCTGTCATACCGGCAGCTTGTTCTACCACATCTGAATTCCTCAAATCCCTTTTAACCGTTCAAAATGCGATTTAGCACTCACTTAAACGTGGTTTCCCCTCCTAGCCTGGGCATCGGGTTATCTCGGGAATGGGGTCTGCGGAAACGGCAGAGGTTCGTTGGCCAGTTGTTTCGTTTCAGTCCTCATTCAAATTCATGTAGGAGCTATCCAATTAAGCTTTGCAGAAAGAAGTACGGAACATGTGCGCCGTATTCATAAACTGAGGGAATAGATAAAGTATTGCCATTGTGCGAACTGACCCGATTTTTGATGCAGCAAAACATGCACCCATGACCGCATCTCATCTCAGGTCCAGGCAGAGTCCCAGGATCACGGAGGGTCACTCGAGAATTCTTAGGTATTGGCACGGAGCTTGCATGGTCCTTTCTGGTGTCGCAGAAGATTGCAAACAGGAAAAAGCATGGAATCTCATTCCTAGCCTGGCCCACGCGTTTATATGAAGTCTTCTGAGCTAACGGAATGCAAGGCAGAGCAATATCTGCAGCCCACTTCGGTACGGGAGCAATTGTTGATGATTATCCGGGCTTGAAAAGCGCAATCCCGCATAGCACGCGCTAATTCCAAGTTCCAATACAAGTGCCTAGATAGCGGTAGTTGCTGATACTTGCACCTCGGGCTTGATGACGACAACAAAGCCCGCTTAATTCGAAGCTATACGTGAGCTCCCGCTCAATATCGGATTCTACAGATGCCCATCACCAAGAGCCTAAGAGCGTTGAGTGTGTTACAATTGGCTCTTGTATTTGTCTTCATGATACTGCTTTTATTTGTACCTGGTATAAACCCGATTGCGTGAATACGAATATCGCAAAACGGTTACATGAGCTTTTTTCACATACAAGCTCCCTAGCAATAAGGCTCTTGCCGGAAATTATAGTAATAACGATGAAAATCCACCAATCTTTTTACCCCCCCCCTCCTAACAAAAATGAAAATCTAAGCATCCTCCAAAGCGAGCACCTAGAGAAACGTTAGCCAATAGCAATCAAAAGGGAAGCTGGATGTGCTCACAATAGCAGTTCTTGTGGGAATGTAAACTTGCGTAAAGTTCTTCCGCCCGTTCCAGTTGAAATCCGTTGTGAAGAATCGCACACTCTCGTCGATTCGGCCTAACCCGCCCAACTCTTTTCGGTCAGTGTTCAACACAATACGGTATGTCCCTGCTTGTTCGATTCCGATCCGGAAATCCGCGAAACTCTCCTATGGGTGGATAGACTAGCGTTTAGAATAGCCAATATAGATATTATAAGGATTTTAACTTACTGTAGGATGGAAGTTGAATACGAAAACCAATCCTGCGCGCTCAAATACAATAATCTTGTCACCCTCATGCTTCAAGCTAATGTAAGCTTGGGGTGCGTGCAGCCATCCGTAACGTTCTTCAAGATGTTGCATGGAAGCATCAAAGTCGTTGAGAAATTTGTATCTCAGGAGGGGGTCATCGAGGATATTCCATTGCCGTCTGGCGTAGTGGTAAGAGTTGTTGTTCCCGGCACGAGGGAAATCGAGCCATTCAGGGTGGCCGAATTCATTACCCTCAAAGTTGAGGTAGCCTTCACCACCCAATCCGTGAGTGAGGAGTCTAATCATTTTGTGGAGGGCAAGACCGCGCTCAATGATGGGGGTAAAGTCAGTGAGTGTCGACATGTGAGTATAGAGCTCTTTGTCACAGAGCCACATGAGAAGTGATTTGTCTCCAACCAACCTGTGACTGTCAGCGCCAGAAAACAATATGAGAAAGATATAAATATGTTAACATACGCTTGGTCGTGGCTCTCGGCGTAAGCAATGGTCTTCTCACCATGTCGTCTATTGGTCAAAATCCAGCAGATGTTGGACATATCCCATTCATCGTCTTTCTTTTCTTTTAACAACTTAATCCACATGTCTGGAATGGCCATAGCGAGGCGGTAGTCGAAGCCGACGCCCCCAAGGGCGAGAGGAACACACAGGCCGGGCATCCCAGATACGTCTTCCGCAATTGTTATCGCCTCGGGAAAGTTTTCGTGGATCATTTCATTAGCCTCACAGAAATATTAGCAAACGAGGCAAAGGCTAGGCTAGCTTTGGCTTCATACCAGCATGAGATATACTACTCCTTCTTCGTCAACGTTGCCCCCAAAGTATTCGTGGTACCCGCCAGAGAAACCCCTATGCCCATTAGTCTGCATTAGTCAAAATGGGCGGTCTTAAACATACGTTCCGATACCGTGGTGAGTATAGAGAATGCTTGTGACGCCATCAAACCGGAAGCCGTCAAATTTGTACTCCTCCAGGTAAAATCTCAAATTGGAGATGAGGAAACGTAATACTTCGTGATGCCCATAGTTGAAGAGTCTGGAATCCCACAATTCGTGTCTACCCCGTCCCCCCTCATGGAAATAAAGGTGGTCGCTACCGTCAAACATGTTAATTCCGTCAAGGACGTTTTTGCATGCGTGAGAGTGGACAATGTCAAGAAGGACTGTGATTCCCATTCCGTGAGCAGTATCGATGAGTTCCATAAGCTCTTCGGGTGTTCCATATCGGCTAGAAGCAGCAAAAAACGAAGTGACTTGATATCCGAAAGAAGCATAGTAAGCGTGTTCTTGGATAGCCATAAGCTGGATTACGTTGTACCCAAGCTTCTTTATCCGAGGAAGGACGTTTGCGGTAAACTCGGTATAAGTTCCAACTCTATATTCTGTTGTGCTGATACCCACATGCGCCTCATAAACCCGAGCAGACTTGGGCTTCTTGGGGCGAGGGTGCTTGAAAACATATTTCTTCTCGGGATTCCAGAATACGGCGTCATATATAGGAGAAACGTTAAGGTCTTGAGTGACACGCTTGATCCACGCTGGAAGACGATCCACTCTCTCACCCGAAGGGAGTTGAAAGTCAATCTACAGAAAGTCAGAATATGTAAAAAGCAGGAAGGTAATTCGGAGTGTAACTCGCCTTTACTTTGGTGTTATGGGGAATAGCGGGCTTTCCGTTGACGGGTGGGAGAGTTATTTCCCAAACGCCATACTCATTCTTCTTCATTGGATGAGATTGTCTATTCCAGCCATCTAGGTTGGTGAGAAAACTGTCAGATGTAATTAGGAACTGAGGCAAGCTTACTGAAATCTCCGATAAAGTTGGCATTCACAGCATTTGGAGCCCACTCGCGATAAGTGATAGCCCCATTACGAGCAACATTGATGCCAAACTTTTCGTATCCCTAGAACAAGCAAACATATCAGCACCGGATGAAAGAATTGGCATAGCTCGGGCAAATTGACTAGCCTTTGAGAATTCCTTCAGCCCACCCTCGTAGCTGTTGAGTTTCTGAATCCATTCGTTAGCCTTAGAGAAGCGACGGCGAAGGTCATCCTTGAATGGACCAAGCCATGGGTCCATCTCGACAATGCCGGTGCCATCAGTGGGCATACTGCCGGGAGTATTGCTCTTAGCAACCTTCTTCGCGGGAGCAGTGGCGGGAGCAACAGTGTTTTTGGAAGCGCGAGTGAGATCCATCGCCGTGATTTAGGGGAGGAATGGAAGTGAGAATGTTGTCTATATGGGAATTGGAGAACACTGAGTCAAGAAGGCGGGAGAAGGTACTCTTAAGTAGGTGTAGGTACAGCGGGGTGGATGGGAAAGCTAGGACAGATAGTTTTCACCGGCAATTCATAGAATGATGGGATGGATGGGAGGGACGGATAAGGGGGCAAGGCCTGCAGCAGAGGAGGAGGAGGAGGAGGAGGAGGAGGAGGAGGAGGAGAGGGTTTTTTTTTTTCGTATAGGCGGTTGAAGTTGGCTCGATAAGTTAGATCACGGCCCCTCCATAGGAAACAATTCTCTAAACAAACCCCTCCAAGGATCAACAGAAAAGAAAAGAAAAAAGCAGATACCGTGCGACGTCATCTGAAAGGGTGGTGGGGTCCACAAAGATTGCCTTTGCCTCGTGGCGGCAGATGAAAAAAAAAAGGCAGAGTGCTTCAATATTCTGAGTCTGGGTATAATACGTATAATACTGCGGATATTGTAGCAGTAATCTGGGACGGTATCATACAAGTGGATCCTCTAGTCTATCACCATTCTGACCTTCGAGACTTGCAGAAATTTGAGGGAGATGTTGTTCAACACTCAATGCTCATCCACTGAAGTGGGGAGCGAAAGTTACCCTATTGGCATCACTGTAGTAGACACCTCTTTATCTACACCGCACACCAGTCCGTGACCTTTTGAGGTGGAACTTAGCCTGAGCAAGATAAAGTGCGCATGCAGGTAACGAGCCGAAAAGAAAGAAGAAGAAAAATTCTCGCAATCTTTTCTTTCTTTCCCTTACCTTCTTTCCCTCCGTCTCTCCGCTGCAGAACCAAATTTTCACTTTTACTCGGGTGTTACGATAGAAACCTTTCTTTTAGGTCTACTGTGGAGCAACGGTAATGCACTGCACCCGAGTGCTGCCTTCCCCCACCGGATGCTCATTATCAATGCGGCTAATGGATGTGAAGCTGAATAGAGCAGACAGCAGGCCCAGGGGAGGAACCCTCCCCACAAAACAATTTTAAAAGCTGGTATCATATCATCTGTATCCCCGATCACTCGTCTGAGCAATGATACCTCGCCTTCAGGTTGTTGCTGTTCTGTTGTTTCTATGGCTTCTGCAGTTGGCTTGTCTCAGTGTTAGCCAAGAGTCTTGTCTCGGGAACCACCCAATTGGTCGCACACGTTTGCTGGGTCTAACTAAATCTACCGTACTCGAGTACTCCCGAGTATAGTACTGTACTGTACTGCGCCAGTAACCCGCAGAAGGCCGTGGACCAACGCTCTCTGCTGTACGTTACTTGTAGACCACGGTGCTCGTACTCGCGGCGGGCGAGAAGTCTGGTGGGGGAAGTCTTAAACTGGAGCACTGAGGATATTCATTTTGCTTGGTAATACATGTTAATTTGCGCCCCAGCAGCAAATACCAGCGATGTGACATTCGGTTGCCTCCACCAAACTTGAAACCTCTATAACTTGCCCAAGGGTTGATATGTTTAAAGCCTCTTTCTATTTTCCGAATCTCCAGCTTATTATTTGAGAGAACAAAATACCGTATGTAAAAACTCGTTAAGCCTGATATCGCAGACCCCAGCGGGATGGTGGCACTATCGTAAAGCTTAGGCTACAAACTAACAGGTATTCGAACCAGTTAATGAGATCCAGCAAACTTAGCCCCCCAAGCTATCCCATCTAGAAAACACCACGATACCGGTACTCCCTCTCAGGGTGTTTTGTCTCGGATTACGAATACTAAGGGCCTGATCGCTGACATTGGATTTAACGAGTTTTTACGGTAAAAGTTGTTGTTGTTGAGCCTTATCGGTAGCGGCTTGAAGTTGGGCATTTTCCATTTTCGGGTTGGAAGTGCTCTGGTCAAAGGTTTTTTCCCCATCACAGGGCCGGTATCCGGAGGCAGGGGTCATGAATTTGTGCAAGCAGGAGGGAAGTATGGGTGCCCAAAGACAGGGATTAGAAAAATATACTCGAGATACAGCCAATTATCCGCGAGTATCTGAGTCCCCATCCCAAATTGGTACTCGAATGTTCGGGTGCTTCTTGCCTATTACCGTAAGAACTCGAATAATCGGAACCACGTGCCAGGACGTTGGAGTTGCTTCTCCTGGTAAGGTGTGTTGGATTTTTCTTTTTATTTGTCCCAACCGAGGGCTAAAAGAGAATCTTTTCGTCGTGTTTGCTTCCCTTAATCCAAAGGGGGAAATTCTGGACGTCCCTGCGTTATTCTCAATTATTCCAACTTCTGCGGTACTTGTACTCCTATGAGGCGCTCAGACACGCGCGAATCATTTGCCATATATTTTGCGAATCCCTGTTTTCGGGTGTTTTTTTGCCTGCTACGAGTGCCTTTTGTTGGGAGCTAGATCGACGCGTGATGCGATGGGGGGGAGAAGAGACAAAATGGCATGCAGTTAGGGTCCTCCTCCCGACGATAAAGCTCCATTCATATTGTCACCCTTCCCACCATTTGCTCCTTTTCAAGTTCTTCCTCTACCACTACCACCACTACCACCACCACCACCTCCTCCACTGACCAGAATTTGCGCTACATTAACTTACCTTCTCCAAGCTCAAGCTCCGCTGCATAGCAGTGCAGATAAAGTAATCACCCTTTCCTATATTAACCGGCCACCCCGTCTTGCATCCACAAGAGATGAAAAAAAACAGAAGGAGGGGAAACAATACTAAATGCTAAGCAAGGATACCACCGGGTCAATGTCTGCCACGACTACCGTCACGACTGCTCCTCAGGGCCAGGCCCAGCCGATTACTGCGGAGAATATTCTCCGTCTATTCCCTGAAATTGATTCGTCCCTTGCTAGCTCTGCCAATGCTGCCACTAACGAAGCAGGCTCCGGGGAGCTCCAAGGCTACGATGAGGAGCAAGTTCGTTTAATGGAGGAGGTTTGCATTGTGTTGGATGAGGACGACAAGCCAATTGGGAGTGCATCTAAGAAAGTTTGTGAGTTTTAGACTCGACTTGGCCTTCAATCTTCTAGGGACAAGAGCTAACCAAACCATCCCAGGCCACTTGATGAAAAATATCGACCTTGGGCTCCTCCATCGTGCTTTCTCTGTCTTTCTGTTCGACCCAGAGGATGGCCGTCTCCTTTTGCAGCAGCGTGCGGATGAGAAGATCACCTTCCCTGGTAACAACCCTTCAATCATCTCTCTCCTCAGGCCTCCCTAGACTAACCCGCATATTCTCCACCTCAACTAGCTATGTGGACTAACACCTGCTGTTCTCACCCATTGGGCATTCCCGGTGAGACCGGAGCCGACCTTGCAGCAGCTACCCAGGGTGTCCGTCGCGCTGCCCAGCGTAAGCTCGACCATGAACTCGGAATCCCTTCAAGCCAGGTCCCATTAGACAAGTTCAAGTTCCTAACTCGTATCCACTACAAGGCTCCGAGTGATGGCTTGTGGGGAGAGCACGAAAGTATGTGATCCACCTTCAGCTAAGCAATCATTCCTACTAACCTCTACAGTTGACTACATCCTCTTCATACAAGCAAAGGTCGACCTAAATATCAACCCTAATGAAGTCCAAGCCTACAAATACGTCAGCGCAGACGAGCTCAAGGAGATGTTCAAGGATGCGAGACTCTCATTCACACCGTGGTTCAAGCTCATTTGCAACACGATGCTCTTCGAGTGGTGGTCGAACTTAAGCAACTTGGATGCCTTCACGAACGACACTCAGATTAGAAGAATGTAAATCGCATCACCCGAGGGATCTATATCCTTTACTAAATACCCTTATATACTACGACCCCGTACCCCCAACCGCCTCCTTTGACTGCTCTTGCTGTCGCACTTCTGCGCTCTGTATTCTATATTAGGGCGGATAGTAATGAACCATGAATTTTACATCTGATTCTTTTTCATACGATTTTTATTGCAAAAGGCTTGGTCTCCACTGGCCACCTTCTCCAGTAGCTGAGGTGTGGGAACATATGGAAACCCAGATCGCGTATCCGAGTGATATTTTTACGACAGAACGGAAAGTAGTGTCTTGGTTTACTTATTTCCGCCTATCCCCCCCTTTTTTTTGGTCTTCTTGGGCGAACATTGCTTTCTCTAGAGGCTGTAAACACACTATGCCTGGCGCACAACTAGCTGCTGCTAGCGGATGGCTACTGGATCGCGCATCGCTGGGTGTTAAAGGCACTCTACGTACGGTATGATATCTGAATTCTTGTAATAGGTCCAAGTGATGGCTGGATCCATTTTCCTACCTCTCTCGAAAAAAGCGCTGGTAGACTATTGCTCAGTTTTCGACACTCGGGTATCACAGGCAGGCTCTGGAGAGACGGCTATTGCTCCATAATGGATAGGAAGCATTTATTTATTTGCTTACTACAAGCATGGTGCGATATCGCACTGATGCTAGGTCTTGGCGCAGAGATATAACCACCGGGGAAATCATTGCAATAAAATGCCATCGTGATAGAGGCGAGACCGTGCATTGGGTTTTAGCAGAGCACATCGTTTCTACCTGCTTCAAAGTCCTGCGGGGCTTTGCTGTCACACCGGCAGTCTCGTGTATCTTCAATAATGTATTTAACTGCTTTCCTTTGTTTTGAGCCTTTTCTCTTCTTTTTTCTTTCTATGATGCTATAAGATTACGTAGTGGGATTTTAGCTTTTTTATTTAAGTGTTGGGCTAGATGCGTTCAGGGGATTGGCCCTTCTGCTGCGCGCGGAGCCTGGGATCGAGGCTCTACGTAAAATGAAGACTTCTCTCACTCTCGTCTTTTGCTGCCCTCATTCCCGTCCTGGACGGACTAGAAGACTAGGAGCGCCGCAGGTTGGATGGGAGATATCTCTGTTAAGACACTGATCTAAATTCTTCAAGACAAAACGTGGGTGTTGCCAAGCCGTCCACACTGAGCAATCAGACGGTCAGAGAGGCTCAGGGCCTGACGGTTACGACTCTTGTGAGAAATAACGAAGTGAGCCCGTAAGAAGCCCCGATGTCCCCTGATCCTTGATTGCCCGGTCGCCCACGCACTCGAGGACCCTACTAGCATCATTCAATCGGCGGGGCTCCCAAAGAGCTAGGCCCTGGAGAGATGAGAGTGGGAATGAGCATCGGATAGCGATGGAGATGAGCGAGCGCATGACAACTTGTGATTTGGCGATCCAATAGAATACTGGTACTCGAATACATGTGCCATAAAGCATTGGCACCTGTACGAGTATGATATATGAGAATATCATAGGAGTGTAACTTGGGGTGCTGTAGTATCGGTAGCTTAAGGTCTATAGGTTTGAGTTTGTGGTGGAAAGCCTTAAGCCAACACCGCTTCCCTCGCTGAACAAACGGGTTTTTATTTTATTTCTTCATTGGATTGAAGTGATCAGAGGTTGGTGAAGAATTGCTCCCGAGAGTCCGACGAAGGCCGTATCATAGTAGCAGTACCACAAGTACCTCCAATCACCGTATTTTGCAACGACCGCACTGATAACTACAGTATTATCCTACCAGGGGAAGCGCTTTGTTTAAAAGGTAACCTTGAGTCCACCAACCAACCCCATCACGTCCTTCCTAGCGCCTCATTTGACGCCTCATTTGACGCCTCACGCCTCTCCCCTTTAAAGCTACTCCCCGGTATTCATAATATCAAACCAAAGTCTCTCGGAGGTTGCCCTAACTTGCGTGCATTGGTGCGCAGTTGTTGGTCCCATTGATTCGACTCTACTCGAGCAACGAAGCCCCTCCCCCGCTAGCATCGTCCAGACATTCTTGCTGTTAATCTTCTCTCACTTACAACTTTCTTCCCCTTTCCATTGCAACTGACACTACTAGTACCGCTGCCATGAGTCCTTCTTCTAACCCATTGTCCTCTCCTCCACGGCTCCCTTCACCTCCTCCCTTCACTGAGGTTCAAATATCACCTGTTCCGCTATCTCTCTCCCTTTCCAAGTCTCCCGCGAGACCCGTGTCGAATTCCGCCACTCGTCGCATTCGCCCTGGCACCAAGTCTCGCCATATCGCCACTGGCCCCCCACTAGTGCCCCTCAGTGAACTCGAATCGGCTTTTCAATTACAAGAGCATTTGGCCTCTTTACTCGCAGCTACCACTTCTCCACCGGGCTCAGATAGCACTGTTCCCCTATCCCGAGAAGCATGTGAACGCCTGGCGACGCCTCCAGAAGGTGTTGACGAATACCTGTGGTGCTATGAACTCACCCGTCGCCTCACTAGGGACCTGAATATCTTATTGGTAGCTTTGCTCAAGGACAATTGTGCAGCCTCGTCTTGCCCTGAAATGAGAGCAAGCGAATGGCAGTATCTTTGCGCTGTACATGATCCTCCGCGGTCTTGCTGTGCAATTGACTACTCTACGCATACCCTGGACCAGGCTGCGACTATGCTTTGCACCACTCGCTATTTTCCTAGTAGGTTGAGCCTTCAGACTACCAGCGTCAAACATCTGGCGAGCATCTTTAGGAGGTTGTATAGGATATTTGCGCATGCCTGGTTTCAACACCGAAGCGTTTTCTGGGAAGTGGAGAACGAATTTGGGCTATATTTGGTTGGCTTCCCTCTGCTTCGCCATTCCGTATGATCTATATTTTCTAACTATGGCGTACTTAGTTCTTCAAAACAGTATCGGAAAAATACAGCCTAATCTCTGAGGACAATCTAACTCTTCCACCAGAGGCTGAAGGCTTAAAGTCCAAAAACTCTTTTGGCGAGACGGACTCTGATGAGGAGGAGATTGATGAGTTCGATCGTGGGACAGGTAGCAGAGAACACGGACAGGAGTTGGACGAGGATGAGGACTATCCGGATAGTGATGAATCGGAATCTGATGAAGAGGAAGCCGATGGGGAGGACGAAGGAGATGTTGAAATCGAGAACAGGACAGAAGGCGATGAAATTGAAGATGATGAATTCGATTTGGATATTGATGATCACTCTTTGGAAGAAGAGGGTGCTGCGAATGACGCCTTGGCCGAGGCTCATGGAAATTTCAAGGGGGAAACAAGGGACGGAGAGCGGGAACACAACCTACTACTTCTACCTTCTTCCCGGAGTCACTCATTAACCTTATTAAGAGAAACCTACAAATTAGCCTTTGGCGCGGCTTATAGGGCTGCTCCTTTGGATACGCCTTCGACTTTGGACATCGCTGTTTATGCTCCGTTCCTCTCCTCCCTTGATGCTGTTCGTGGAAAGTGTTTTGACAAGACCCAACGCTTACTCGCGAGGTTATACTCAATCGTAAACTCTGTGGCCGTTGAGGAGAAGCGAGAGTTTATGGTGGATGCCCGAATCATCCTCCTGAGTGATACAGAGCCCAAAGAGGAGGGAAGGGCTTCCGGGTTTGGGCCGGTCATCGGTCTACGTGAACTTGCAAAATCAGGGCGGGAATGGAAGAACATCATTGTGGGAGCGCGCACCTCGGGATCTTCAGAAGGACAAGAAAATGGAGAGGGGGAAGAAACGGAAGGCCAAGCCATCGAGAAGGCATTCTTGGACTACCGCGGAGATAAGGTTACCGAATACACCGATGTCTGGCGGTGCGAAATTGTTACTCCGAGCGAAGAGAAGCCGGAAGAGGTAGTTGAAAACGATGGACTTGACGATACTGCAGTTGAGCACTTGATAGTAGCCGGTATGTTGCCTACAAACATCACCTCCATACATCCACCTACTGACCTGTATAAAGTTGGCGGAACATTCGACCACCTCCATCCCGGGCACAAGCTCCTCCTAACAATGACCGCCTTCCTCCTATCACCAAACGCCGCAGCGCCCCGTATCGTAGCAGGCATAACCGGCGAAACCCTCCTCATTAACAAGAAACACAGCACACACCTGGGCTCCTGGGACAGCCGCGCAGCAGAAGTAGTAGATTTCCTGCGCGACATCACTGACTTTTCCGCGGATCCATCCCAACTCGTGACCTCGCCCTCATCGTCAACGCCGGAAACGGACATCACGCCTCGTTCAACCACTGCCACCATCTCCGATGGCGAAAGGGAGCTCGTCATTGAAACTGTGGAGATTAATGATCCCTTTGGGCCCACGATTACTAACGAGGCTATCTCCGCACTCGTTGTATCCGAAGAGACGAAGAATGGTGGCGAAGCGGTCAACAAGAAACGCACGGAGAAGAGCTGGGATGCGCTGCAGGTGTATAAGGTGGATATTATCGAGGATGAAGGGGGAGTTAAGATGAGCAGTACCGATATTAGGAGAAAGTTGGAAGAGGGGAGTGCTACGTGAGTGGGATACCTTACCACTACTGTTTGTTAATGAGGTTTGTAATCTTAAGGCTACTGGGTGGGTGGGTGGATGGATTAGCAGGGGTTCTTTTTTCCTTTTTTTGTGTTGTGATTTCATATTCTAAATAGAGGCATTTGGTGGTGGTGTATGGGATGGTACAGGATGGGAAAAGTGGAAATATAAAAGGGGTCGCTGTTACTGCTGCTGAACACTGAGTTCATAGTTGGTCTGTACCGCGTGTTGTGTATATGATACCCTGAGAGTGAATTAGTGTGCTTATGGATATCATGAGTACCATGCCGGTAGTGCAAGCACAAGTGTGTAAGACTGAGTGATATTTTACGATGGGGTCCGAAAGTGGTGCCAGTTCTACCAGGCAGCACAGAGCAACAGCGCCAATCCGCAATCCGCGAGTTGGATCTTAATTAACTCTCCAGGATCTCTCCCCCCCAACCAAGCCCCCCGGCCAGAGCTCGGGGCATTGAAACCGCTGTGTAGAAATAAACTCCGTACTCGAATAAGTTAGGTGCATCCTATAAGACTATCGTAGGTATGATAGAATAGTGAAAAATATTCAAATTTTGTCAGCTCTGAGCGAGCGAGCGAGCCGAAGAGATCATGAGGATTTAAAATTAATGAGTTGGGCTGGCTTTATCATATTTTGTATAATACGACAGCACAGCACAGAACTTGGTAAGTTATGTACGTATGATACGGGTTGAAAATTTTTTTCTCTCTTAACTCACAGTATATAACGTTGATGCAAAGCTATATTATGCCAATATTCTGTTGAGTACCGGTATCATAGGAGTATAAGCAAAACCCCCTTTCACAATCGTCTTAGTATTTATGATAAGAATTGTTATAGCCATATCATACAACTTTTGTAGGTTCTGCTATGGTGTTGTGGCTTGGTGGAAAGCTTATATCGTACAGCTTTTGTGAGTGAGGCTTGTGCAGAGGGCATGGAGTGTCTAGCCTGGGGAGCAAAACCTGAGTCCAGAAATCTCGTTATTGCCCAGCCTCATCTACCGAATCGTCGAGTGAGATTGAATGATTGCGATAGATTACTATAACAGTATCCTGATAGTCAAATTAGGGGGCGATCGATGTCTACCAGCGCCGTGATACGGTATACATGCAAGTATTTCAGGCAGGCGAGTGACAATGTGAAAAAAAAAACTAATGGTATTCAAGGCGAACAATAACACCGGAGCAAAAGGATTGAAACCCTGGTCCCTCCCCCTCCTTTTTTTTTTTAGAATACACTCCATCACCGCACGTCAGTGCTCTCCAATCTCCCCTTTTCGAGATGATACCAACTGTTCCACCAACCTAATATGCAACCCGGCTCCGCATATCCTGCCGAATATGTTAGTACTCGCTCGCCAAAACAAATGGGGGGCGGAGAAAACTCACAGCAATCTTCCTCTCCACTTCTCTAATGCTCCTATCCAACTCCGCGGCAATCATGGCCTTCTTATCCCTGGGCAAGAGCGAGTAATTCTCACACAAATCCCCATCAATAACGCCCTTTACAGGTACATAATAACTCCTATAAATTAAGTGATCCCTTCCTGCAATGGGCGCATCTTCGGTCCTCATGTGCTGTTCTAGTGTCTGGAAGAAGTCTACGTCCTCGCGGCTGACGAAGGGGATCATCAAGCCGATTGTTCCTTGGAGGCCAGTCCAGACGAGCGTGTCGCGGCCGCCGGTCACCAACTGTGCTTTCTGAACACTCGTTGGGATATCTTGGGGGTAGAAATGACACATCAGATTTAGACGGTTGGGGGCGCCCTGGAGGTATGACCGTTCGTGAATGAGGTGTCCGCCGGCGGGGTCCTCGTCGGACTCATCGGAGGCCTTTTGCGGACAGCGGACGATCCAGAAGTTACCGAATCTGTCACCGCCTGCAACAGTCTCGTAGTCCACCATTGTAGTACACGTGGTGAAGCGCGGAATCATGTCGTCTGCAAAGGGGATTAGACGGTTGTCCTGGTACTTGTATACCACGTAAGTCACCGATTCCTGCACGTCCGAGACTATGACCCTCGATCCCTGTGTCTGGAGACCGTTGATCAGGTTTGGAGCGACCTGGCCTTGGGCTTTGCGCAGAAGTTGCTTCATTCCTAAATCGTAAATTTTTAAATCTTTGCCTATGCCGGCTAGCAACCGGCCTTGGAATCCCAGGAGGGCGAGAGGAGGTTCGTCTACTTTCGTCTTATGTATGAATTCTAGCTCTTTGCCGTCGTTTAGGAAACGGTAGATATGGATGTAGCCGTTGGTAGACTTGCGCGGGGAGAGGTGGGTGTCTTTTCCTGTGCCGACTACCAGGAACCATTCATCATCTTGGCTGGAGAAGCTGACTGCGGCGATGCTGAAGGCGGCTTCGTTCTCTTCGAGTTCGATCCGCTGGGTTACCTCTTTGCCAATGGGGTCCACAACAGAGATGCAAGATGCCCAGTGGCCTTCGCCACGGGGGTTCCCGAACTCTACGGGGGCAAGCTCGTTGGTGTCGCCGTTTCGGGCGCCGTTCAATAGTTTTCGTTTAGTAGCAACGGAGAGCGTGTTGGCGTCTGCCTCGATAACATAGAACATAGGCTGATCGGGGTGTTTGAGCATTTTTCGGGGGGTGTATGATAGCGGGATGGATTCTTGTTGAAGATTGTCTGTAAGCTTCTCAATGGTAAAAATTCTAACCAACTCATTAGCATATATCCAAAACTTCGGAAAGCCACACTACTGCGGGGCAACATCGAACCCACCTCAGGTTCTGTCCTTGAATTCCTACCATTCCCTCCGGACACTGCTCACTGCTGAACGTCCAACCCCATTCTAGCATAGGATACGTCAAAGGTGTGAGCATGAATTGACCTCTTGCATCACTATACCCCAACCATGGCCGACTACTCAAAGCGAGGACCGACGGTAGCCCCTGTGCAATAACCTTGAATATCTTGACTGGCTTGGGCCCCAAAAACCTTGTTCGAGTATCTGTCAACTCTCCAGTTACTGTGTCGAGTACCGTTCTGAGATATACACCACTATAAAGACCAATATGCAGATATAACGTCGAAGAGCGGGATGTTTCCGATGCAGAGTCAGGCATAGACATAATACATAACGATGAAGGTGCAGAGGTAAGGGCTTGGACAGACTTTGATTCCAAAGTGGAATCAGGGTCTAGTGAGAGCATTCGAACAGTGGCATCATCACAGCCAACCGCCAAAAAAGAACTTCGCACCCTCCCCTCCGGGACCTCTCCGAGTGAGAGACAGGTGACTGTCCCCGACATCTCTTTCTTCTCCTCATATTCTGCCAGCTGTCCGTCGCTGTCCATCTCGAAATAAACGATCTCTCCGCTAGATAGCGCCACGGCAACTTGTCGGGAATTTGTAGAAGCCGCGACAATAGACCTGTGCTGGGGTGCTGGCCATTCATTGACTCTCCTATCTGCCCTGATGTGACGAATTCCCTTGGGATGGACTTGAAGTAACGCATCCTCGCCCAATTGTTGAACTGCAAGCGTCGGGGCGGATGATAAGAAGCCAGTGTCGGTAACTTCCTCCACCGTCTCCCCGATACTGAGTACCAGTGTTCCATTGGTGAACGATAAGACAATATAGGCATCGAACTCGTCCCCATTTGTAAGTTTTGTGGTCCACACAGCGCTAGGCACACCAGGTAGTTCGGATGAGACAATCTCTGTGGTTTCAAGACCATGCTTCAAGGTCCGGAAAGTCGACCGTGGGCCGGATCCACAGATAGTATATATTTGGGGCGCATCTTCATCAGTCAAATTGGCAATTTTGCAGTCAACCAAAGGATTCATGCTATCGATGGCTTCGACAAGCGACAAGTTCTCTGGGGCACGCGGGTGGAAATAAATAGGTCCAGTTTGGTCCAGTGGATCCGGTGAGAAATTATCACTTGAGAACTCAATCTCCTCATCATCGTCTCCCAGCTTTTCAAATTGATAGAAATGGCTAGGCGAAATGTAAGAAAATGACACTCACAACCAGGCGCAGGAATCAGACTTACTGGTTGCCTCCTTCAGAGGCCACGAACAAGAATCCACTCTTCAAGATGCACAGGCTCGAAGCAATGGGGACAGTATCAAAGTATTTCACTTTTATTCGTGAGACACCAGATTCATCGTCATAATCCAATGTTACTTTGAGCAAATCGCCATCTTCCGTTTGTAACAGGAAAAAGAATGCACCCCTCATCTTATGCATGACACCTGAGATAATTGTTCTTTTTCTATTAGGGTCTTCGCATGCTCCTCGACGCCTAGGTATAGGCACCCTGTGTGTTGATCTCCCCATATGGCGATAATATATACTATCCTCCGCGCATACTAAAACACCTGAAGGCCCGTCTGTGCCACCTGGTACTTGGAAAAGAATATTGGCAGATCGGTCCACAGCATCCGACCACTTTCGTACCACATGATTAAGTCCTAAATCCAGCTCATAGTAGACTAGCATTTTCTCAATGTTTTCATACGCAATCCCGGTAGCATCCTGATCTGACTCTCCGTAATCAACCTCGAGTGCTGCAAACACTGGATTATCATATCCGACGTCCAGGGCTACAAGTGCGAACACAAGGCAATGGGGTTTGTGTGCCTCTAGGGGACTGGATATTGTCAGCTCCGCCTGAGCATTGCGATTGAGGACGTAGACGAGTTTATTCTTCTCTACCGAAGAGATAAGACATGCCCTTCCCTTTGGATCGCACGCAAGGAACTGTCCTGGAATAACACGACGAACACCAGACTTCCCGAAAGTCTCGAGATGTAGTCGATGAAACTTATTAACTTGTGGCTGGTACTCGAGAATAGTAATACGACCAGAATCGGACCCGACAATCACATAATCTAGAAAGGCAATCGTCAGCAAAAGTTGCCTAGCTGCTCCCAATAAATCGGTAGCTCCGCCCTCCAGCTAGTGTACCGCTGACCTTAAACAACTTCCAAAAATCACTAAACTGCAGAGATAAAGTGAAACAGAAGCTGGGGGGTAAGTCGCAAACGTACCTTTTGAGCTACCAGCTAACCTGAACGCGGCCAAACATCGAATGATTCCAAACACATCAATCGTAAGAACCGAATGTACCTTTCCCTGCGCCGCATCAGGCCGTAATAATGATAACCGAGATCCTTGGGCGACGATTATTTCCTGCTGCTTCTTTCCACTGAACGCTCCAAGAATTGCTTGGGTTATGGCCGATGGTTGGAGTACCGTCAGCGAATACATAAACATATTAGAATTGCCCGACATCTTGCTTTGTGTGAAGACAATTCTGCGGGACACACACTCAAAATAGAGGCTATAACTGCGGTACGTATGGGGGAAATGCTCTCTCAGGTTCTAGAAATTATGTTGAAGGACCGGGCGAGACGAGCTTTGGTTACGTTGAAGAGCAAAAGCGAGCTGTGCGGCATGTATGATACGGCCAGGAAATTCCAAGGCGTTGTGAATAAACATGAATTACCCGGCCATCGCTAGCGGAGGTTTTTTCTTTCTCGGGTCACGAATACTATGGAGGCTTAAGTTAGGTCAATGACTTGGTATGTTGCCAACCCCCTGGTGGTTGTTGGCCAGAAATAGTTCCCGCTTACTCCATCTGGGGCTTCGCTCGTGCTGCTCATCCCTCTCTCTGAAATACCGGTAAATCATCAGCGCTCCCTCTCCACGAAACACAACCTTCCTTTAATACCCTAAATTTCACTATGGCGAGTTCGGATGGCGAACCAGAGCAACAATCAAAAAGAAAGAGCAGAAAGCCTGGGAGTATAGCTACCCGCAGCCCGTGAAGCATGCAAACGTTGACCGCAAGATCACAGATACCGCTTTCAAACAACAGCGCCTGAAAGCCTGGCAGTAAGTTTCTGCGTCTCCAGCAACAAATAAATAACCCTCGGACCCGCTAAGCTCTAATGCCTCGTTCCCAGACCAATTCTCACACCCCGAACTGTTCTTCCTCTCCTCTTTGCACTTGGTATCGTACTCGGACCAATAGGAGGTCTCATGATATGGGGTAGCTCCAAGACACAAGAGATCTCCATCAACTACACCGATTGCCCAGAAGCGACCGGCAAGCTCAAAGACATCCCTTCGAAACACGTCCACGCATACTTCAGTTCACCCATGAACGATCAAGCAATGTGGATGTTTTCAAGTAACGGTACTGGTGATGATGAGCAAAAAACATGCACTCTACATTTCACCTTGCCGAATAAACTTGACCCTCCAGTATTCTTCTACTATCGGTTGACAAACTTCTACCAAAACCACCGACGCTACGTGAAATCTTTAGACGAAAAGCAATTGAAGGGCGATTTCCGATCGAAAGGTGCCTTGATTACCTGTTCACCGCTTGATGCAAATTCGGAAGGGAAACCTTATTATCCATGCGGATTGATTGCAAATTCCATGTTCAACGACACCTTCGAGCCACCTATTCTTCTCAACACACAAGATGGCAGTGGCAAAGATAACGAAACCTATCACATGACAAACAAAGGGATATCATGGAATTCAGATAGGGGGAGGTACGGGGCAACCAAATATAAGCCTGACGAAGTTGTACCGCCACCATACTGGGTTAAGAGATACGGCGAAACATATACCAACGAAACACTTCCCAACCTCCATGAGATGGAAGAGTTCCAAGTTTGGATGAGAACTGCAGGTTTCCCGATGTTTAATAAGCTTGCGATGAAGAACGACTCTGCGCCTATGAAGAAAGGGACCTATGAGGTGCAAATTGCCTATAACTTTCCGTCCTCTGAATACTCCGGCACCAAGTCTATCGTTATCTCGACATCAAGCGTTCTGGGTGGGAAAAATCCATGGTTAGGTATAGCCTATGTGTTCGTTTCAGGTCTCTGCGTCCTCCTCGGTGCATTCTTCACCATCAGTCACCTGTACAGGCCTAGGAAATTGGGAGATCACACGCACCTGACATTCGATACGGAACCGGCCCCGGCTCCCGCCCAAGCAACTGCCTCTGGAAGAGCTATATAAAGGATACTGAGTTTCTTTTTTCTCATTTTTTCTTTTTTCCCTGCATCCGTTTGGTTAGCGGATATCAAAAACAGGAACAGTGGATTGGTGTAGTTTCTTGATGTTCTCGTATGGTTGGGCGTTTGTTTGGCTTTTCGATCCTTGCGTTATGGTGTATTTCTCAAATGATTCTTTGTAAACTTATGGGGCTATCCTGACCCTTTTCCTTCTTGGATCGAATTTCTGTCCGTAACGAAATCTTATGTATTTATTAGCGTAATCACTGGTCTAACGAGTGTGGTAAATTTAATGACGATGCCTCCAGGTGATGCCATGGATTGCAGCGGGCCGCTAAAACAAAAGCCGCCAATCGGATTAGGGGGCTGACAAAGCCAGCTAGAATAGGCGAACGCACTGGCATATCAAACTAAAATTCCAATCTTGTTGATGTTCCTTTTTTACTCAACCGCCAACACAAAACCGCGCCACAAAACGACCGAAACTTAGACAGAACAAAAAAAGAGGAAAGAAGAAAAGGCCCTTGCTTGGGAAAGAGAGAATACAAATAGGAGACTCCCGCGCCAGGGGGTGAGTAAAAAAAAATAGGAAGTAATACTTCCACCCAGTAGGTCATCAGATCGCACTCGTGTCAAATGGGGGAGATGAACTGGGTTGTGAAAATAGAGTAGGAGAGTCAGACGATGAAAAGTATTCTAGATACATTTCGCTGAGGGGTCTATAAAATGCGCAAATGGGTTTGGTACTTGGATTGCGCTGAAAACTATGGTAAAGATAATAATATTATTGCCTACAGTAAAACTTGTTCTTTCAACTGTCAAAAGGAGGGCAATAACTCAATCCACAGTTACCCCAACCCTCGACCACTAGCTTGGAGCCAATAGGGGGGGTTGGCAACCAGACAGAGACCAAATCACACCAATATTGAAGGCATTCGAGCTATCGCTACCCAGCCACCGTAGGCAGCAACAACATAGAAAAAAAAGGTTCAAACAGAAATCTGCTATGGAAGCACTCACACAAAAAGTGTGGGATATTTCCCTTCCATTCTCCTAGAGTAGTGAGAAGTGGAACGTCCTTCCCTTTGAGGTGCCTGCCAAGACCAGGACCTTTGTATGGGAAAGATACATTCCAACGCACCTACTAGGTTCATGTGCCCACAGCGCTGTACAAACTCCAGAAAAAGGCTTGAAGTAAATATGTTTATACTTTGGACATGCTAAACTTTTTCAAAAAATTCTCGAAGTTGGGTTCCAAGATATCTGGAAATATAATGGCTCGAAGGCCTGCAATTTAGGTGTCTTGGCCTCTGTCTGGTTACCAAACGACCCCTATTGGAGCGAGTTTACGAGTGAGAAGTGTTGCAGTACCATCGGCGGTGCATAGGTTACCCGGTCATGCACAAAGCCAAACTACCAGTAAAAGATTTGAAACTTCGAGCCACTCTTCCCGCAGTTTTGCAAAACCCTCCAACTAATTTCTACAACCCCTCCACTTACCTTCTACCCCTTCATACTCTGTTCTCTCTCATATGCGCTAAGACCCATGTTTCTTCGATAGCGGATCGGATTTCTTCAAGTACTAAAACCCTCCGGTATTCTTTAATTTACAATTGTGTTAACATTAGGCAGATCTTCGAGTCATTTTCGTCCAAGATTCTCGAACACGCCCAATTCACAACCTTCGCACACAATGCTGTCTACCGCAACGAGGGAGGGGATGAAGGAGCAGGTGGTGGACAACCTGCCGAAGAGGATAAAGGAGGTAAAGTTTGGGATTATGTGAGTTCTTTACCGGCGCAGTAGAGTCTCTTGGATGCTGCTTTCTGACTCTGAGGCTCTTTCAGGTCGCCGCAGGATGTGGTCAAGCAAGGTGTTATAGAGGTCGCCAAGAGAGAGCTATTCGATCTAGAAGGCGGTGGGAGAAAACCAAAGCAGAATGGTGCGCTGGATCCGAGAATGGTGAGCTAGGGGCTGTGGTCACTTTCGCGGCAAACGCAATGGGCGACTAACTCTCACATGTCGCAACTTAGGGGACGTCTTCGAAGTCTGGCGTTTGTGAGACTTGCGGTGAAGGGCTTACGAATTGCAACGGTCATTTTGGGCATGTCAAGCTGGCTTTGCCGGCTTTTCATATTGGATACTTCAAGGCGACGATAACTATTCTTCAGAATATATGCAAAGTGTGTTCTCGGATTCTGCTCGATGAGAATCAAGCGAGGGCCTTCTTGGAGCGGTTGCGCACGCCGGGTATAGATAATTTGCGCCGGATGAACATCTGCAAGAAGATTAATGAGCAATGCAAAAAAACTAAGATTTGCTGCTATTGCGGCGCACTCAATGGTGTTGTCAAAAAAGCGGGCCCTCTCAAGATTGTTCACGATAAGTTTAGAGCCTTCAATGTGTCCACCGCGGCCAAGAAGGTGCCACCGGAATCAAAGATGGCCTTTGAACAGTCATTTGAAGAAGCAAAAAAGACAAATCACGATCTAGATAAGCATCTAAAGAAGGCAATGGATGACCTTAATCCACTCAAAGTACTCAACATGTTTAAGCAGATATTACCTATTGATTGCGAGCTGTTAGGCATGAATCCACAGGAAGGTCGGCCAGAGATGTTCCTGTGGCAATACATCCCTGCGCCACCCATATGTATTCGTCCTTCCGTCCAACAAGATTCAGCGAGCAACGAAGATGATCTCACTGTTAAGCTAACCGAGATTATCTTCGTGAACTCATTAATTCGAACAGCACTTCAAAGCGGGGAAGCTATCCACATACTAATGGTAAGCATTCCCCATGCCAAGAGAACGAGCCCTTTTATTAATCGTCGTAGGAACGATGGGATTATATGCAAGCTCAAATTGCTATGTATATAGACAGCAGCCTTCCAAGCCTTCAGCGAAATTATAGCGATCTCAAACCGATCCGTGGATTCTGCCAAAGACTAAAGGGTAAACAAGGTCGATTTCGTGGTAATCTTTCAGGAAAGCGTGTGGACTTTTCTGGGAGGACTGTCATTTCGCCAGATCCAAACTTAAGCATCGACCAAGTCGCTGTACCGATGTTGGTAGCCAAGAACTTGACTTATCCGGAGAGGGTTTCTCGATATAATATTCACAAGCTACAACAACTGGTTCAGAATGGACCGGATGAATGGCCGGGCGCTAATTATATCATCAAGAAAGATAGCGACTTCAAGCTGTGGCTAAAATTCGGAGACAGACGGCGTGCTGCAGATGCATTAGTTGAAGGGGATATCGTCGAAAGGCATCTGGAGGACGGGGATGTTGTATTATTTAATCGGCAGCCTTCCCTGCATAAATTGAGTATTCTCAGTCATTATGTGCGTTACTTCCGGCGGCGTAAATAATTTCCTGTGGCTGACTTACCGTAGGCCAAAATTCGGCCGTGGAGGACTTTCCGGCTCAACGAATGTGTCTGTAATCCGTACAATGCAGATTTCGACGGAGATGAGATGAATCTCCATGTACCCCAGACCGAAGAAGCGCGAACCGAAGCAATCGAGTTAATGGGCGTCAAGAATAATCTCTGTACGCCTAGAAACGGTGAACCCATCATTGCAGCTATCCAGGATTTTATCACGGCGTCATACCTCCTCAGCAGCAAAGATAGGTTCTACAACAGGAAGACCTTTGCGAATATTTGTATGTTTATGGTTAACGGGAATATGCAGATTGACCTACCACCACCGGCTATTTTAAAACCCCAGAGACTCTGGACTGGAAAGCAAGTATTTAATGTCCTTATGCGACCAAATAAGAAGAGCAAAGTTCTAGTCAACCTCGATGCGAAGTGTCGTGACTTCAAAGCTGTTCCCGGGAAAGCCCCAGATATGTGTCCCAATGATGGTTGGTTGGTCATACGTGGATCGGAAATCATGTGCGGACTCATGGACAAATCAACTGTCGGCTCTGGGAAAAAAGACTCAGTGTTCTACGTAATATTAAGAGATTACGGACCAGACGAGACTGTTCAAGCCATGAACCGACTTGCGAAATTATGCGCAAGATGGCTAGCAAATCAAGGCTTCTCAATCGGTATAAACGACGTTCTTCCCGGTACTAATCTGCGGAGAGAGAAGGACAAGCTGGTAGAACAAGCCTATGATGAGTGTGACGCACTGATCTTGGATTTTAAGGAAGGGAAATTGGAGAAGCAAGCGGGCTGCGACGAGGAAGTCACACTAGAAAATAAAGTACAGGGTATTCTAAGCAACGTTCGTGACAAGGTGGGAGATATTTGTATGAGAGAGTTGAGCAAGAATAACTCCCCGTTGATTATGGCGAACTCTGGGTCAAAAGGCAAGAGCAAGTATATATAGTTAGAAGATTACAATGACTAATCATTTTACGTTGTACAGGTTCTAAGATTAACGTCTCACAAATGGTTGCTTGTGTCGGGCAGCAAGTCATCAGCGGAAAGCGTGTCCCGGACGGGTTTCAAGATCGCTCACTTCCTCATTTCCCTAAAAATTGTAGGCAATTCTGAGTTTATTAACCCTACAATCGTGCTAATATTCCTCAATTAGCAAAACAACCCCCATCAAAAGGTTTCGTCAGAAACAGCTTCTACTCCGGGCTAACCCCCACAGAATTTCTCTTCCACGCTATATCTGGTCGTGAAGGTCTAGTCGATACTGCAGTCAAGACTGCCGAGACTGGGTACATGTCGCGTCGTCTAATGAAATCCCTGGAGGACTTGTCCGCCTCCTACGATTACACTGTCCGAACGTCGTCATCCGGTGTCGTTCAGTTCCAGTATGGGGGTGACAGTTTGGATCCCGTCGCTATGGAGGGAAATGCACTGCCAGTGAACTTCAACAGAACGTTCTACCACTGCGAGGTAAGCGCTGTTTTCCTCAATGCCCTTCCTGCCTTTTCTCACCGACTGGGTTCAAAGAATATCACCTTCAGCAACGCCGACAAGGGTCTCCTCCCATACGAGATAGTGTCACTCTGCGATGAAGTTTTGGGCCCATATCAGCAGAAACTGTCCAGAACAGATCTACTCGGAAACGAAATCCCGGACAAAGATCTAACAGACAGAACCCTTGACGAGCACGAGAGCAAGAGGGGATTCTACAACTCCATCCGAGATTACATGGTCGAAAAAGCATGTAAACTTGGTGCATTACGGCTACGATACAACTTACCACCACACGAAGAACCCCCAGACGCAGATTACATGGACGTGGACGACTCCTACTTCTCAGGTATCCACCTCTCCTCTACCATCCCCCCAAGAAAAGCTGCACTAACACACCAAAGCACACGACGTAAACGCCGTAAACCGCATCATGAAAATCTCAGAAAAGCATCTACGGGAATTCCTCCGACAATGTTTATCGAAATACGAGAAGGCCAAAGTAGAGCCCGGGTCCGCGGTGGGCGCCGTCGGCGCCCAGTCGATTGGTGAACCGGGAACCCAGATGACCCTGAAGACTTTCCATTTCGCCGGTGTCGCCTCCATGAACGTTACTCTCGGAGTTCCGCGTATCAAGGAAATCATCAATGCTTCGAAGGTCATTAGCACGCCTATCATCACCTGTACGCTGGTAACAGAAGACGACGAGCGAGCTGCAAGAATTGTGAAGGGTAGGATTGAAAAGACTTATTTGGAAGATGTTGGTTTCCCTCCCCTTCTCCATTCATACAGGATCACTCGCCCCCCCCCCAACTAACTCGACCTCACTAGATAATCTCCTACATAGAAGACGTCTGCTCCCGAGACGACAACTACGTCAGTATACGCCTGGATCAAGAAACGATCAGCAAGCTCCAACTAGAACTAACAATCGACGACATTGTGACTGCGCTCGTAAAAGCCAAGCTGAAAATCACCCGTCAAGACATCCGCGTGATCGGCAATAGAATAAGAATCTATGTGCACGAGATGGCAGAGAAGGACCGGAAGCGCACAAAGGACGAGTCGGACGTCTTCTTGTGCGTACAGAACCTGAAGCGTGCACTGCCACGCGTGGCGGTGAAAGGATACCCGAACGCGGCGAGGGCGGTGGTCAAGAAGGACGACAAGACGGGGAAGAACCAGATCCTGGTGGAGGGCTACGGACTCAAGCTCTGCATGAACACGGACGGCGTGGTGGGCACGAAGACAAAGTCAAATAGCATCATGGAGATGAAGGAGGTTTTGGGGATTGAGGCTGCCAGGTATTTGACACACACGCCCCCTCGTTCACCAATCAATCTCTAGACAGTGTAACTAATGGCAGTGATGGATGAATAGAGGCTCAATCATAGACGAAATATCCTACACCATGCGCGAGCATGGCATGGACATCGACCCCCGCCACATGCAACTCCTCGGCGACGTAATGACGTACAAAGGCGAAGTTCTAGGGATCACGCGATTCGGACTAGCCAAAATGCGCGACAGCGTCCTGCAGCTCGCTTCGTTCGAGAAGACCACCGACCACCTATTCGAGGCCGCCTTCCACATGAAGAGCGACGCCGTCGAGGGCGTGTCCGAGTGTATCATCCTCGGCCAGTCCATGAGCATCGGCACGGGCGCTTTCAAGGTCGTCCGGAGGCTCATGATCGATCCTCGCGACCTGGTCCCCAAAAAGTTGGTGTTTGAGGAGGCTTACGCGAAGATGTACCGCCATCCGAGTAAGAAGCCGGGTCGTGGACGGTGATTTTTTTGGGAACTCCCTCTTTCTTCGGGCTTGGGGGAGTTTTGAGGTTGTTGGATGGATGGGTTATTCTTTATTCATTCATGGTAAAAATCAATTCCCTCGCAATTGATTGTTAGGTGTTATCGTGGCTAAGGCTCTGTGGCATGATACCAGTATGTACCCTGTTAAAAAGAAATATCTAGTCCATTACATCTTCTTGTACCTTTAGTGTAGCACATCCGATGATCCCCGTGAAGTGAATAAATATGTGGACGCAGACTAGAGTTATGTGCCAAAAACTATTGACTAATCTAAAGACCAAATTGTACCAGGTATTTGTCTTATGAATTTAAGTTACTTGCGCCTGAAGTAAGTTATGGTACTGTACTCGAGTACATGTAACTTGGCAAGGCCAGTATATGGGGTAAAGAGTATGATCTCTATCATACTATGAATATCCTGACACAGTGAATATGAAATGAAATGAAAAAAATAAGAAAAAAGCTAGTTCTTCCTTCTCTCCTCACTCTCATTGCTACTGTGCAAATGACAATTCATGATTTGGAGTCGTTGCCGACTTCAAGGCAGTATTCGCAAGCTAATGTTGCGGTTGTTTTAGTTCTTTGGTTCGTTGTCACATTGCACACTCATGTACGATAATTTATTTTAAGCGCGAGTACACCTCCGAAAAAAAAAATAAACAGCATCAACATCCCACACAAGCCGTTCATCGGAGGAGCAAAAAAATCAATGGTTTTTATTTTGTCTATCCTGTGATAGTGACCCTACCCCTCATCCCAACTCCAAAGGCTCACGTCCAAGCACACCGAAAGATGACATGACAAGCATCATTGCCCAGGTCCACCCAATAACGCAAATCTTCTTACGATGCTTGGTCCAATCTCATCGTACTCAGCCTTAGTATGGCAGTAGCTTCTGAATTCCGGTGTTTGACCCAATAAACTTCCTCCAAACCATGGCCCATATCTTTGCCTCTTGTGAGTAATAACTTGGACTTCCAGCCCACCTGACTTGACACCACCTGATTTCTCTTCCGACTTGCGAATACGAGCGTCGACAAGATGGCGGATGTCACGCTGAAGACGTCGACCAAAATCCTTATAGAGTGTAGAACCGCCAGAAAGAACAATGTTCTATTAAGTAAGAGTCATTAGTCCTAAGCCCAAAATAGGTATGCATTTCCATACCTTGTATAGGCCTCTCCGAACGTCAATAGGAGAGCTTTGGATAACCGTATCCACCACAGTGGGCAAGGGCGTCAAGAAATCACTGGAGTAAATTTCCGGATTGAAAAATATCTCAGGAGCCAAGAACCTCTCATACCCCACATCTACGGTAACTTTCCGACCTCCAAGTTGCTCAACAACGTATTTCTGAAACCTCTCTGGCTCTCGGTCAAATCTCGTGAACTCCTTCACAATATCTGGGCAAACGTAACAGAATTCCTCCTTAATTTGCTCAGCAGTCTTCAAAGAGGAGTCGGGCTCGTTCCGGTCACGGAGAAGCGATTGAACGAAGAATGTGATATCACGCCCGGCAATAGGAATGGACTTGATTGATGATCCAATGACATAACCTTCAGCAACCGGAATAACGTGTGTAACGCCGTCTCCCGAGTCAACAACGGTACCAGTCAAGCTCCGGTCCTGAACCTTGCTACTGGTCCAACTCGCAGCCAATGCTAGTACCGCCTGCACAGCAATATATAATCCGGCACAATTGAAGGTCTCGAACATGATCTCGGCGGTGTTTTCACGAGATTCTGGAGGATTTAGAGGCTTTCAAGGCCCAGGTCAGTTCACAGCCCATGCAAATGATTCTAGGGTGATAATCACAGGCTCGGTGAGAAGGAAATAGTGATCTTCCGGCTCAACTCGAAGATATTTGAAAATTGAGTTTTGCCAAAAACGCTCCATGTGATCCTATAAGAATCGTTAGAATTCCTAATTGCCCCTTGCTTCGCGGCAATAGGATATCATACCCAATTGTCAACTTGACCATGCCTTATCGGATAATGGAGGCCATAGCCTATCACCAGTCGTCAACCATTTCCCCTATTAAAATCTAGCATTTTGGCCCTAGAGCAACACTGCCCCGCAACTCCTGCCGAAAGAACAGCGACCCGTACCTGGCCCAAGTGCTTGCACCGATGCTTCATCTCCAATAAAGTAATCCAGGTCCTCAGTACCCCTTTTAGCGCTCAAATGGCCAGATGGACCAGCCCCTCCAGTCAAGTAAGAGGGTTTTTGAGCCACTGCTGGACGTCCCGAGCCTGAACTGCCACCTCCGCCAGAGGATCCCTTGATAGCTATGGCCGTAGGAAACACAAATGATGGCGAATCGTTCCCGGCAAATCCTATAAAATAGGTTTTAGTATACCGAGGCACCGAGCCGGGGGGCGGAGATCGAGATGCCCACCTAATTTGGAATAGCCCGTGCCGCTGTGATAGTCTAGTCAGCAATAGGATACAACCCATAAAACCAAACTCAGGCCTTGATAGACAGGAGATGCTTACTTGTCCATGACAACGGCTGGGGTTTGAGAAGCCATTCTAGGTGTATGGAGATGATGCAAGTATAGGTTGTTGAGAGAAAGAAAGAAAGAAAGGACAGGATAGGTGGAGTGTGGAGCTCTAAAGTGTACTATAGAGGTCGCTGACGTTTACATCCGGGTAACTATGGGCTTCACTGTGAGGGGCAGTCTTGGCGTTGTGCACCGCACGATGTCATCGAACTACCAAGGAATGCGCTACTTAACTGAGACCACCCTGTTGCTGTAGCACCGTATCATCCACTAGCGTAGAATTAGCACCGTAGCTTCCTAAGACAGAGAAACTCTTTTGCAGAAGCCTTCCCCGTTTCTCCTGAGACACGACACCGGTACCAGTACAGCATCTCGGAGCAGGGTCTAAATCTCCCAAATGCGGGCATGGTAATTGAATCACTTCCAAAACACTTTCCTGTCATCGTATTCAAGCCCGGATTTTATGCCATACTCAGCACTAAGCAACAGAGTTAGTATGATCATTTCCTCTGATTAAAAACATGACTTCTACCTGGGTGCTGACCCTCACCCACTGGCGCTTCTCAGGAAGCTCATACACCGGTGCCAAGAAAATTGAAGTAGGGAGAACGCCATAAACAGGCTACAAGTCCCTTTCCAGTGCTTGTACAGTACTGTAGGTGAAAATCATGGATTAGCCTCACTCTCCCAGGTAAATAGTATTCTTTGTCCACCTCCCGTATTCAGGGCAGCGCTTCTGTATCGGTCTGGGGGGTTGTTGTGGGACATGTGCTTGTGGTACTGGACATAACTTTGGCTCGAAGATCGGCTTCCTTGGGGCTGCCTCTCAGTGTTCTACGAAATACATTACCGTATCCATCCTAAACCATCGAGCACCGAAGCAGACACCGGCACAGCGCTCCTCCAATTTAAAACGACTTCAACAGGCAGTTTTACAAGGTGTCTTTATTCCAGGAAAAAAGAACTCAAACATTTCCGCTTTCCAATACGGTGCATCACAAAATTCCAACCAGGCCAGACTAAACCTCTAGGGGTGACACAACACTATACCCCAAGGGATACCTCTATATGCAATTTTCACAAATAAACTCAGCAACAACCTCGATACCATACCTCACAAGCATTCGTACCACCATGCAGAAGAGCTACCCAATACCGTAGATGACACCAGATGTATTACCAGTGATCGTGGAACTGGTACTGGCATTCCACACATGTAAACCCGATGCCATTGGAGCAAATCAGGTCTTAGATCCCGTCTAGTCCGCTCTAGAGCATTAACAGCCTTGGCTATGTTCGATTTTTTTTTTTTTGATTAACGGCTCTTTGTTCACCAAGCCCTAATTTCATTACATGCATTACACACGGAAACAAGGCACTTCGCGCAATGTACTCGAGTACTCGTGGTGAATGAGTGGTCATTTCGCATTGCTGCTGGTCCCGATGCTATGCGCTACCGTTTCTCGTGTCCTTATAAGAAGGGACTTTAAACGGCCAACTCCCCC
>QOVD01009829.1:0-33503 GCA_003521225.1 Tuber microsphaerosporum
CCTCCTCCTCTCCCCCTCCCCTGAGCTTTTCTCATTCCTCATTCACTCCCTCCCTTCCCCCACCGTACACAGACACACACACACGCACTGCGTTCGGTTGGTGGACCACTGCCGTTGTCTCCCTGAGCTTTGCTCATTGGCAGCCTCACTTTACTTCACTTATGCATATATGCGTGCCTCTCCCTTCCCTTCCCTTCCTCTCCCTATCTTTAACACGCACAAGCGAGGCTCGCTGCTAGCTAGCTTGGTTCACGTCACCCAGCTTTCTTCACTATTTCACCATTAATTTTAGCACCGAATTTTTACTATTTTATTTTACTTTTAGTATTGGCTTCATTGTATGTTGCTCGCATACTAACTTAACTGGTACAGTACGGTACCCACCTGCACCTGCACCACCACCAACACCACCGCCGCCATTACTGCTTGCTGCTACGACTACTAACTGCTACTACTATTACCATTTCTAGTCTTCGTTTATTATTAGTTGATCTCGAACTTTCCCACTCTTCTCCAAGACAGTTTTCATCCGTGCCATCGTTCCTTGTTTCAGCTACATAATAACATACTGTAATCTTTACACATATGATTGCCTGATTGATTGATTTGTTGAAAGTGTAGTATCTATTTGGAGAATTTGGTCTTTCTTCCTCTTCCTCTTCCTCTTCTTCCTCTTCTTCTTCTTTGCCGTTTACAGTGCCCTATTCGTTCTCTTTTGTGTTTTATCTTCTGTGTCTGAGAGTACGAATTGTGTTTCGTTCACTTCCTCTTGACTTCTGTATCCCACTGTACCTGCCTTCCCCCCCTCCTCCCCCTCCTGCTCCCATTCATCTTCTGTGTTTCCGCGCGCGCGCGCTCTCTCTCTCTCTCTCTCTCTGTGCCCCAGAGGGAAAAAGGAAAGAGGAAGAAAGGAAAAAGGAAAAACTGGGAAAAAAAAAAAAAAGTGTATCTCTGCATTTCCTTCGCGTCTTACTTTTCCAGCTTTTTCCTTCTCTCTCACACTATTCTTCTCCTTACTCAGTCTGCCTGTCATTTTGTCCGAGGTCAAATTTACTAACTCTTCTTCTTCTGGAACCACCAGTCCGCGTCAACTCTCGCCTCTACACCTCTACCCTGATCACTTTTTCCTCCTCTTCCATCTTTATTACCCTTTACCCTGGGGAAGACAATAGTTAGTCCTGCCCGACCTGCTTCCTGGCTTAGCACTCGCTTCGCACAAATAATTGTCGGCGCCTTCTGTCCACCACCGCCAACCAAGCCAGCCGGCCAGCTAAGCTAACCTGCCCTTCCACAACCTGCATCAGTAAACATTCTTCTACCTAACAACCACCACCTTCAACACACTTCCCAATTTTGGTTGGTCCACGCACACTTCAGCCCAGTGTCTTCGTTTTCGTTTTTCTGCGCAGCCTTTCTTTCCTTCTCTCTGTCTCTCTCCCTCCTTCTCTCTTACACTTCATTCAATCGATCCAATTTTTATTTTCTTCTTCCCTTTCCCCTTCCCTTTCCCTTTCCCCTTCTAATCCACCCACTCAACTTAATCCTTTAGACAAGCATCATCCCCTTCGCATTGCCACATCACGAAACCTGCAGCCTTACGCTTTTCTCCGCCCGCATCTAGTTCTCGTTCCCCTACCTCGGGGCCGCATATACCTGGGAGTATATGGAGCCCAACGAGATCCCCGTGGAAGCTCTCCAAGAGCACGCACAAGTACTAAAGACCCTTCTCCGAGGGGTGGGCGCTTCACCGTTTGATCAGAACCAACGCAGCGAGCTTGAGAACCAGATCACCTCTACCGAGTTCCAAATATCGCAGGCACTATTACGACAGCATCAGGGAAATCACAACGCTATTCCAGCTAATAGTAATAATAACCCTCACATACCGTTGGCAGCCCCTCATTGGCCTTACACCACACTCAGAACTCCGTTCGGTAGTGATAACAGTAACAGTGGCGGCGTTATTATCAACGGCAACAGCAACTTCGGGATGAAGCGCAATAGGGAGGGAGAGTATTCCGATCATTTCCACCCAGAATTTCCAGAGACAAAGTCTCAACGCACGACTCCCAGTCCTATAGCTCCGATAGCGTTGCCAACTCCAAACTATGTGGGTGTTGGACGTAGTAGCCCGTTGAGTCGGGATACCACGATAAGGTTTGTCACTTTTCTTTAATTTTTATAATTTTTATTGTTCATTTCCCCTCCCTCTGCTGTTTTTATTTTGTAACAACAACTATTTCCCCAGTTTTTGAGATTTTGAATTTTTCTTTTTTTTCCTCCTCGATCTCATTTTTCCTGGGGGGTGCTTCTGGAAGGTTAGCGGTGTTGGGGGGGGGGGCCTTCATGTTCCTCTTTGTAGCCTTGTCTATTAATATCCCTTTTCCTCATTATGCGAACTTTCTGGCAACTTTTTTCTTTTTTTTCTTTTCTTATCCCGTCTGCTTCCATTGTGCTACACGAGGCATGATTCTGACATTAAAATAGCGACGAAGAGATGGCTCGTAGTCTGCATGCTGAATTGAACAGTCCTAGGGTCAGTAATGGTATGAGCTTCAATAACGCTGCTGGAGGCTTGGATCAGGGTCTGCCCAGTATAAGCTCCGGACTTCCGGGAATGCGCAAAAGTAATTCCGATGCGGGTTATCCTGGTAGAAATTCACATCCCAGGTGAGTTTTTCGGATTATATGTGTGTCCGTATTACTAACGTGATTGGTAATAGGCGTCACGAGGGGTATATGCCTGCTAGGCCAGCGCTTCAACACGCTGGGTCCAGCCACGGTGCCAGTAGTAGTTATCCCAACGAATATGACAATGGGTATTCCTATTCGGATTCGGGATATTTCGATAATACTATGTCCTTGAGTCCTGCGTTGTTCGGGGGTTTACCAAAGCCTTCGGCAAGTATGTATTCTTTACAGTCACACTTACCCCAGTATGATTCCATCCCCCCAAATGCGCATAATACTTTAGCTCCCCTGCGGTTCCCCCCTGCGAATAATGAAATTATCGAACTCCTGGACTCTGATGAGGAATCTGAGGCCGCCATTAGTTCATCAAGCCTAGGTTCGATCCTATCAGGCCAGGATTCCCGTGCTGGCTCCGCACGACCTTTCGAATTTCAAAACTACGATAACCTATCCAGGGCCGATGACGGATGGAATGATAATAACAACGGCTTTGATGATTCCATAATTCCTCCAAACGACAATGGCAACCAAACGTCACAGACACCTGACCCCACGACTGCTTCGAGTAGCAACAACAACCAAGCGTCCCAGGCATCTGATTCCAGCGCTTACGGTGGTATTGTCGACCGGGATGGCAATCCGCTGAACGGTGGCTGGCCCACCACCTATCGCCCCGAGATTGGCAATTACATCAATCACATCCGTAACGACCCCACCAAGACTTTAGACCAACTAAAGACCTTGATGGAAAATATTCGGCCGGACATGGAGATTCCCCCGGAGAATAGGGAGGGGACACCGGATGATATGACGTACCCGCTCATGGAACATCAGAAGTTGGGCTTGGCGTGGTTGAAGGGTATGGAGGATGGGTCCAACAAGGGGGGCATTCTTGCGGATGATATGGGTCTAGGAAAGACTATTCAGGCTCTCGCGCTCATTGTCTCGAGAAAGTCGAAGGACCCAGACAGGAAGACTACTCTCATTGTTGCGCCGATCGCTCTTCTGAAGCAGTGGGAGCGGGAGATTGAAAGGAAACTCAAGCCACAGCACCGTCTGAAGGTCGTGATTCACCATGGAAACCAGAAGAGGTGTAAGAGCTTTGCTGGCTTTAAGGATTATGATGGTGCGTGCGCCTTCTTGTTTGCTTGTTTGTTTGGTTGGAAGTTTCTGGAAGGGTTCAGAAAGGCTAATTGATCAATTGGCTGACTGGCTTTGTGCGTGGCTAGTTGTTCTTACTACATTTGGGACTATCGGCACCGAGTACAAAAAGAAGCAGGCTTTATTAGAGGCTGGGGATTCGGAGGCCATTGACAAGGCTAATTTCTTCTTCGTGGGGGATCAGTGTGAATGGTATAGGGTTATTATTGATGAAGCACAGTGTATTAAGAATAAGGATACTCAGTCTGCTAAGGGTTGCTGCGCGCTACAGGCCAAGTTCAGGCTTTGTTTGTCGGGTACACCTATGCAGAATAGCTGTGATGAGTGAGTGCGCTCTGGTCCTTGCGTCTTGGGGTGTTGTGACTGACGAGAAGATGGGTTTGTAGGATGTTTTCGCTCTTGCGGTTTTTGAGAATCGAGCCTTATAATTCCTGGCCCGAGTTTTCGAATGTATGTTTTCTACTGCCTTCCAGTGGCTGTCTATCGTTTGCTGACTGATTGTAGACTTTCTCTCGTCCGCTCAAAAGTAAGAGTGAACGTACGGTTAGCAATGCCCTACTTAAGCTTCAGGCTCTTATGAAGGCTATACTACTACGACGGACCAAGGATTCGACTATTGATGGGAAACCTATACTTACCCTTCCTAATAAGACAATTGAGATGGTCCATGCTGTTTTGTCACCTGACGAACAGCAGTTCTATCAGTCTCTACAGGACAAGTCCAAAATCCTGTATAACAAGTACCTCAGGGCAGGTACTGTTGGCAGGAACTATAGCAATATCTTAGTCCTCTTGCTTCGCCTAAGACAAGCGTGTTGCCATCCACATCTCATTCGGGACATCGAGATCGCAGATGCAAAGAAGCCGTTTGATGATCAGATGATTGAACTGGCCAAGAGCCTTTCGCCCGAGGCCGTCGCTCGACTTAAGGACCCTGATGCTTTCGAGTGTCCTATTTGCTTGGATGCCGCGGATAATCCGTCTATCGTTATTCCTTGTGGTCATCAATTCTGCTCTGAATGTCTATTGCAGCTACATGCTCAGCATGCTGAGGCTGCTATCGCTTCCGGGAACGAAGAAGGTGGGGGGGCTAGGTGCCCTGGATGTCGTGGAGCTTTCCAATTGAACAAAGTCATCGACCTCAGAACCTTCCGAAAAGTCCACGTGTCGGAGGAGGAAGAAACTGCGCCCGAGGAGCCCGAGGAGGAGTACGATGATCTTATCTACGACACAGATTCTTCTGAGGGTAGCGATGATGATGACGATACTGGGAGTGATTTGGAGGACTTTGTTGTCAATGATGATGAGGAGGTGGAGGAGGAGGAGCAGGAAGTAGAGGTGGATAGTGAAGAGCAGGGCGAGGGTAGCGCGACTGCAAGTGCCTCCGAGGATGGGGATCAAGCACCTGCACGAAAGTCTGCTCTACCAAAGAAAAAGAAGGACATTAAAGGCAAGGGGAAGGCTAAGGAGAAGCGCCGTCCGAGGACTTTGGCCGAAGTGCGCAAGGATGCTATGCGCAATGCTAAGAGCAAGAGGCAATGTATGTTTCCTCCCATCTTATGCTTGTTAGTGATAGAACGTGACTAAACGTGGTTGGGCGCGCATAGACATGAAACATCTTCAAAAACGCTGGATTAGCAGCGCCAAAGTCGACAAGTGCATGGAAATCCTCCAAACCGTCCGCGATAATGATGGGGCCGAGAAGACGATTGTCTTCTCTCAGTTCACCTCCCTTCTAGACCTGATCGAGATCCCGATCCACCAAAAGCGCTGGACATATCGCCGCTACGACGGAGGCATGACTTCTACCGCACGCAACGAAGCCCTTACGGAGTTTACTGATGACCCGAGCGTAAATATCATTCTCGTTAGTCTCAAGGCGGGCAATTCTGGTCTTAATCTCGTCGCTGCCTCCCAGGTCATTATTCTTGACCCGTTCTACAACCCCTTCATCGAGAATCAAGCAATTGATCGTGCCTACCGGATCGGACAACAACGCGAGGTGCTTGTTCACAAGCTCATCGTGCCCGGCACGGTCGAAGATAGAGTTCTCGCGCTCCAGGAGGAGAAGAGGAAGTTGATTGAAGGCGCGCTTGACGAGAATGCGTCTAAGGGTATTGGAAGGCTTAGTTCTAAGGATCTTGGATTCCTTTTCGTGAGTAACTTTCCAAATAAAGTGTGCGGGGGTGCATATGGAGCAATGGCTAATTAGCTATGTATAGGGAATCGAAAGTCGCTAAGAATTCGTTTATAAAATGGAAACGGGGAACTAAAAAATTGTGACAAAATTAGAGTATTTACTAATCCTCTCTTTTTTCTCTTTCCTTTTCTTTTCCTTCTATTTTCTATTTGTCACGTTTACATCCCTTTTCGTATCTTAGCTTAACTCTTCTTTTTTCCTTTCCATTTTTCCATTTTTCATTTCCGTAAAACCCGGATTTCCACTAACTTATACAACACTTCATAAACGCGAGAAACATTATTCGGAGTTGGGCTGGGTTGGCTTACTTGCTGCAGATTTGCCATTGATTGGTTGATGGAATGGACGGAATGTCGTTTCTATCCTTAGAGTGGGACACTTTCTTTTGTCTTTTCTTGTCTTGCCTTGTCTTGTCTTGGTGCTTGGTGGGCGGGTGGGGGTATTCATGGCGTTCTCTTTTTTTCTCTTTGAGTATTCATAGTTGGTATGATACGATATGATATGATATATGATAAGGTACTAAGTGCCGTAGGCCTTACAGTAGTAGTAAGCTATGTTAAGTTTTCTTGCGCGAGGTGTTGTGTGAGTGATGGCGTTTTTCCTACTTTACCTATGTTTGAGTTTTTTTTCTTTTTTTCTTTTCGACCTTTTGCTAGGGAAGGGGGAAAGGAGGGCATAAACCAACTTAGCCTTTTCCTTATATCATAATACATTTATTATACTACATCATTTACCCTTCCCCGCTCAGCCAGGATTCTATAATAGGATATCATACCGGACTCGGTGAACTTACTGCAGTACGGTACAAGTATCCGAAGTTGTACGGTACGGTATATACTATAAATTGCCACAATACAACCTCCCCCACCACCACCACTACCACAATCACAATCACTTTTCCTCCCTAAGACCGCCGGACGACTGGGTTTCATGGTGCATCACTCGGCCGGTGAGTTTTCCTTCTAGCACAGGCTGTACGATAGGTTTGGGGGAATGGGAGGACTTTCTTGGTTGAACAAGATGACGAGGAGGCCCTTGAATACAGAGACCTCGGGTGCCGTGCGTACGGATCTAGACTTGCTGGAGGGACTATGATGATACTGGGGTGTGTCATATATCTGGTTCGGTTTGTATTTCACGCACGTGGATTGCTGGGTTTTACCTTTACTAAAATTGATTTTTCTCCCCGTTTGGGGGATAAAAATATCATGGGTAAGTTTTAAGGGATAATTATAGTGCTTTCTTAACTAAAAGAATAAATAAAAAATAAACTATTTCACATCGCTCTACCGCTCCCGTACTCAAGCCTCGATATCCACCGCGCTTGAACTTGGCTCGTCCGCCAAATTATCCGTCCTTGGCGCCGTTTCTCCCCTCTCCTTCCTCCTCATCTGCACCCAGTCGCCAAGAACTTTCCATATATCCTTCTTGAACTGCATGGAATACCCCGCCACCAGCCCACTAGTGCTTGGCACGACAAATACCCTGGCACCGGAATATCCCTCCCCGACATCCGGCCCAAACCTATCTTCATCGCTCTGCCACCCCCAGACAAACTTCCCCTTGGGAATCTTCGCACCGTTGTTCTTGGCACGGTAGATGCTCTCCCAGATCCCCTTTCCCACGATACACACGCTCTCCGGCTTCCACCTTCTGATCTTCTCCTCTGTGAGTTCTACCCTGTCGTCCATCTCTTCCTTTGACAACTCGGCTTGGTTCAGGGTCGCGCGGGCGACGAGGTTGGTATTACCGAGGGAGTACTTCCGCGGTAAGTGTATATCCTCCGTCGAGGGGCAGATGCGATCCGGCGTCAGTCCACTGCTGTGCAGGAGTTTCCAGAAGTGATTTGAAGGCGCGGAGTAGGCGTGTCCGACCGAGGCTGTTGTGATACCCGGATTCAGACCGATAAAGACGCTCAGGAGGTTGGGGGCGAAGGCATCTTGCACGCCACCCAGGTGAGCGTATTTTTCAGGTGGGGCGTAGGTGGATTTTTGCTTCCCGCGATGGCGGGGCTGGGTTGATGATTTTTTTGTTGTTGGTTTGGTTGCGACGCTGACTCTCGTCTTCGTTATTGTTGTCGTTTTGGGCGTGGGATCGGGGTTTGTGGAGGATTCTCCTGCTAGTTGTTGGTCCGCGACTGGCGGTGTATTTGATTTCGAACCCGACGCTCGACTCGCTGACCGTGTACGACTTGAAACGGCCGTGAAGGCGAAGGATTCTAGATGTTGCTGGAAGGCCCTCTTTTCTCGTCGAATCGGTGGCATTTTTGCGCTATCTTCTCTCCTTCCTTGCTTCCTTCCCTTTCTTTTTTTTTTTTGTTCCCTTCTGCTGGAGCAGGGAATGGCACGATTAAGTAGGAGTAACAGCAGCAGCAGGAACGCGGGTGGCCCATGAGTCAATCCATAGCCAATTTGCGGGGAGGGGAAATACCATAATATAAATGTTACACCCGGTAACCGACCGCTCTTGTTCCCGCACGGGATTCCCCATTTGCTCGGATGTTTTTTCCAAGGTTTTAATGGGGCCCTTCTGATAGGGTCGATTGTGTTGGAGTGCTTTGAAGCGTGTTTGGGCCCTTTATTGAACAGCACGACGTCCGTATGCTCGTATTTAATGCATGATGTGGTTGTGCATGGTGGGGGTTTCGTGTTCACCTCCAGTGCTCGAGTACGAGTAATTTATCAAGATCAGGAGTCTATTGGCTTGGCGGTGAGTGAGTGATTGTTTGTGAGTAAGAGTGAAGTGATGAGAATGAAGTGAGACGTGAAACGAGAGAGGAAGTTCCTTGATTGCAGACTGTTTATCATGGAGAGGAATGAAGTGATGATGGAGATTCTTATATAATCACTCTGAGTGAAGTGGGCGTATCGCATGATGATGATGCCGACTTTGTGCCGTATCCGCGTCACTGAGCAAACCGCTCACCTTGGTTGTAATCTGGGCTGGGGTCGATTTCGTGCCCCAACTCTACGACATATACATGAGACGAGTATGATAATACAACGGGATTGAAAGATTCAAATTATGTTTTAACGAGTTCCTCTAGCGGTGCCGAGAAACTTTCCATGAAAGGGAAGGATCCGTGCCTTCACAGAATATGGCTCGGTCTAGGACCTCCGGCATACCGGTACGTTCGTTGAGTTTTGGGGCGCAATAATGTGTGACTACGGTAAGGGCAGCGCTGGGGGCGGGTGATGCTATCATGTCTTTCAAGCGGGGGATACCGTATGACAACCCCCTACCGGTATGATACACGAAAGACCCCGAATCCTTTTGAGGTTGGGAAATTGGCTCGACTGAGGTTATGTGTTGGAAACTACTAGTACCGTATGGTTGCGTGTCGTGAACTTTGTTTGCCTCTAGCCGCGTCATATAATTTTCCCTGATACCTTCCTTAATTTTCCTTTCCTTTCTTCACTCTGAGAAGCGCTCTTTTCTTCTATTCACTTCGTTATTGTGCCGCCTCAATACTTCTGACAATGTGGAATCGAGTGCAAGCATGTATCGTATGTTACATGTGGCTGTGCAAATTTGAGTGCCAAGACCTGGTTTTGAGGATAAAATGTGGGAAGAAGGTTGAATGCACGAGCACAGTACCGGTGCCGCAGGGGGTTTTGATCGGATCAGCAACTTCTAGGAAAGGGGAATGAGTCACTCGTCCTAGGCAAGAAGCATTCGATAACAAGGATCCACAAAAAATATATGGCAGAAGATCTGAGCGCCCATACAAATTCACTTCACGACCCCTGATATCGAATGCTTGCCTGAGATGAGTGCATAACTCACAGGAGGCTTAAGTGGACTACCGTACAGGCGTATCATACGTATCCTGCCTGGGAAATTATGCTGCGCGTTAATAATTCCATAGCTGGAATTCAGGCGCCTGCGAACTGAATACACCCTTGGCGCGACAAGGGCTGGAGGCTCGGATGGCGTTGAGCCTTTGTGATCGACGATTTCGCTAGCGCTAAGTTAGAGCCCGGTTCCACTCTGGTGTTCTTTGGGGGTGCTCTTCGGCCTTGCTGCGCAGACACTCCGTTCGGGTGGCAGTGGAGCGGTAAGGAGCCGCAGCCTAGGGTAGGGCTCGGTGATGTCGACAACTACCGTATCAAACGAGGTGAATTAATCCTGCCTCCATCGAACTCTGCATACGATCGTCAGGAAGATAGTTTTTATATTTATCGCCACCCTCGAGCAGACTACATGTCATAGGTAATGCCAGGTTATGTGTGTTAGTTGATCGCTGGCCATGGCAGTTCAGGGCGTTTGCGTTGGATACAAATCATCATAATATTATGGTTTCACAAAGGCCGGGTGAATATGCCAGGCTGCCTTGAGGTGGCTACAAGGCTACCAGTACATAATCTCCACCCCCTTTTCTCCACCTCGGAATTCCATCAGCCAGCCTCATTTAATACCGTGCTGGTATCTTCTGCAACATTGCGACAAGAGAAAAAAACAGAAGATGTATCGAGTTTTTAGTGATAACACTAACTCCTTGGTTGTGCCTAATGTGCCGAATTACGCTCCTGCTCCCTGAGGGGTTCGAGGTTCCAGCTTGGTTGCTCTCACCAGAACCCCGGAAATGGTATCAAGGGATTCAAACTCACCGGATGGGCAATGTAGGGGACTGGCTCCTGCAAACCGATGAGTAGCGAGGTTAGTGTGGTACTGGCTGCGGAGACAGCTGATGCAGCATTATTTTGCTACGGCGATCCGGGGTCAGCAGGACCGGTGCTAAGTGAGATGGCCTTGAATAGAGAAAGGTGTTGCTAAAACGGCCGCTGTGCTGGTTCTCTGATAATAGACGCTTTGCGCAATCAGACCAGAGGACAAAATATAGCTGTGGGGTGTTTTCTCTTTGATTTCACCGTCCAGAAGGAGCAAGATCGGACGAGAATGCTAGGTGCTCTGCCGAAACATCTTGTTTGCGGATCAGAGGGAGTCCTGGAAGAACAACACAGACTTTTGAGACTAGCGGAGGGTTATTGGTGGCCGGGAACTGCGACTCCCCGAAACTCTAGAAATGTTACAGACGATCTCGTCCTTACAGCATACTTTTGTATGCGTTGATTCTCTGGACAAACGTACGGTAGACCACCGGCACGAACAGCTGGTTTTCCTGCTACGAGTTCTCTAGAGGCCCCCCGGTCCCGGCTGTTCCTGACCGGGGGCATGGATGTCTAGGGCGATATCGGGATGACCTTTCTGGAAGGGTAAACTTTATACCTGTAAAGTCTAGCAAAGGTGAAATCCTAAGGCACCTTCGCACAAGACTGGGTAAGGACTCGACCCTCGACGCGGTGGATGGTAGTCTGGAGGTAGAGGCCATCGAAAGTGTTCCTGAAAGTAGTTCAGAAGCTTATGTACGAGGACACGAGAAACTTGGCCTAATTTATGTGATTTCCTGACTGACCTACATAGGCCCCTCCTGGCTTCCTTAGATATTGATGCTATCTGTCTGAGGTGGGAGAAACTTAGAGTAATGCTGGTATAATGGCTTGAGCTTAGGAATGCGTACGATGAAGCACTGGAGCGGATAAACGCGCAGGGCAGGGGGATAACAAGACTAAAGGTCGCCACTCTGATGCAGATCTTCCACTTAGGGCGGCTGTTACAGATTGCGCGAGCAGTTTCTGTGCATGGCCTGGCTGTCGAGGCTGGATCAACCGATCTCAACAGTTGACAATGTCCCTTCAACCTAGACATTGCTGGGCTACTGCTAAGGGCTTGCTTCCGTAAAGAAACCTCGATTGTTTGGTTATGCGTTTTCCCTTCAAAGGGTAAAATTTATACTCGCCTCGACCTCTTTACTGGAGCTCACTCGGCGGTATCAGACACCTACCCAACCTGTCCAAGTTCATAGTAGGTCAATGGCCTTTCTGCCACTCCTTTTCTGATCTCCAAGGCGCACCCTTCAACGCTTTCCTATACACTGGAGAGCCAACGCGAAAATGGAACTCTCGTACTGCAGGAAATCGCTTGTGCTGAAGCTCTTCAGCTAGCACGAGGACCGTATATCTACTAGATCACTTTTAAAGTATCTATCATGCCCTTATTATTGCAAAAAAACCTGGATTTTCACCTTTCTTTGCAGGACTCTACTGCACATCATTCAGAATTATTGAGCTCGCGGCTACATTGATAGAGATGGAAGGTTGTGATATCAACCAAGGAATTTCAAAAGTGGCATACCACTTATATTGTCTTCTACAAGTGGGCATGAGAGGTACTGAGACACTCTTGGAATGTCAGGGCATCATACCTAACAAGTCAGCCCCAGAGGACTAAACACCACTCTTGTGGACTGCTAGGAGGGAGGGGCAGTCAAACTGCTGTTGGAGCAGGAAGATGTCAACCCAAATGGGCCCAACAAATACACACAGGCACCACTCTTGCAGCAAGCCTTGAAATAGGTCAACCCGGTCCAAGCCCGGCCCAAAACAACAGCATGCCTACCACTCCAGGCGGGCTCCGGGTTTAGCCATAAGAGAGCCCTTCAGTGAGCGGGTGGTCTAGGGGTGAATGAAAACCACAAGAACGCCTAATGGAGATCTAGAAGCAAAGGGCGGGAGAGGGTTAACCGCGACTAGACATGACTAGTGAAGGCTTCGAGGAGTCTGGCGGGATCACCGGAGCGTTCAACGGATAATGGAGCATTTCTTAACCTCAAGCGGTTCCTCCCCTATCTCCTAAACCAAAGGCATTCAGCCCAGGGTCGAAAAAGCCTTTTGCAAGTGCCAAGTTCCAAGCGGATCTGCCAGGTTTGCATGCCAAAAAGCCATTATATAAACTAGAGCCCTTTAGCTCCAAGGGCTTGCATAAGCTTTGGTCAACCCGGGGCTGAGTGTCTGTTGAGCGTTCGGGTTGATAGATCTACTTTGGAGATGAGACCACTTTGGTAAAAATCTCCTATTCCTGCAACTGGCACTGCTGCCTACTTTATGGGGTTGCTGAGTTGCCTGGGTATGGTGTCCGCCTGGCCAACACAACCCAAACTCCAAGATCATAAACCCGACCCGATCCAGTTTATCTAATACCTGAGCAGCCTGGGAAGCCCAAGATCTGTTACAAGGCTTGTCCTGAAGGCTACAGTGAATGAGTATAAGGGAGGAATCAAACTGCTATTAAAGTGGGGCGATGTTAACTCTAGCGAGTCAAATGACTAGAACTCGCAGGTAGGTAGGCCGCCCCGCGGATAGTCTGCAGATATACAGTGCGACTAGGCTGGGCTAAAATGGGACTGGCCTTTGTAGGTCCGCCTTGTCCAGAGCCTACAATCTTCATGGGTGCCTGGCGGCGCCTGTAGCCTTTGGGAATATGTCATGTGGCGGCTGGTAAATAAAGTGCAACACTAGGATAAAAGGCTTCGCCTGATGCCCTTTTTGCACTAAAAGTATTCATCTTCACCAGCCTCACTCAGAGTACAGTGCCTGTGAAGGTCTGCGAAAATTTGGTAGCGCGTCAGTAAACCTGTAGATAACGTGAGGAATATTACGAAATTTTTAAATGATTGTCTGGTTGTCTACTGGGTTAATTAAAGACCGGATTCGAATTTAGAGGTGTTGCTTTTTGTGAAGGCGGTTTTCCATTTCTATATGTCCGGGAGTTTCCGATCTGGCAGAAATATTTTAGGGGAGTGACAAACGGCCTGATTGCCAATACAGCGCGGTGACACAACTCATGGTCACTTGGGTATTTTACACAAAGGGTGACTTTTTTTTTGCCACGTATGGAACACGGAAACCTACCGCTAATTATTGCCTGACCCTGCGAATTTCAGGGTTCACTCGTTGCCAGCGACATGTTAAAGTCTTGGGTATTATCCTTCAGATTTGGGCCTTGTGTAAACACCAATGCCCGGCGGCTTTCTAATCAAGTATCATACCTCCTTCTATGGGCATCCATGCGCACTTTTGGCGCTTGTGCTGAGATTTAGAGCTCCTCGTCACAGAACGACCTATATTAGATGCGCCATAGCTTAGTTGACAAAATGACACCCGGAGTTTGAATCCTAGATTCTTTGCCGCTGGTAGATATATTTACATAATCGTGTATGAGGGAGTTGGCAGGGAAGTCTGATATTAGAATGGCCCTTTTTCAGCGATTTCATGTGGTTCCGTTATGTTATGTTGCTATGAGGTGCGATGGAGGGCAAAAGGGGAGCTTTGTTGAAGAACTTATTATCACGATTATGGTTTCGTTCTCGTCTCAATGGGGAAGAGGACTGTAATAAAATCCAACACTCCGGCCGGTTACAGCCTTTTCATTCCCGGGGCGAGAAGTGGGTGTAAAGTTCCCCGGCGAAAGATCCAAGGAGCGGGCAATATTCTGTGACTAAAAGGCTGCGAAACACAAGATAATCCAAGAATACTTGAGAAAGCCATCCGAACAGTTCAGTCCCCTAACTCAGTCAAAGCGGTTGTCGGCCAAAGCGTTGCTAAAGCCCAAACCCCTGAGCCCATCCTTCAATGCACCCTGTATTTGTAGACGGGGGGTACTCCGAACGATACCAACACCAGGGCAGCAATCAGGTCGCCCGAGTGACCGCCCATGACCAAAGCCACACCAAGCCACAAAACACCCCAGACCGTAATTTCGTATACTATTATGATTTGAGTAACTCTTGTTAGTTGAGTTCAACTGGAAAGTGAAGAAAGTGGGGGAGCTGGTGGGGCAGCACCAAGCTATCTATGATACATCTCGACTTGCATCACCATTTGTTCCCCTCTATACTCCTCCCCCGATCACCCACCTAAGTTTCCACTGATTATCCGAACTCAAGAAAAAAAAACAATGTTCTGCTGCTGGTTGACCCACTCCCATCCTTGATACAAAAATGGTTTCTAACCTGGTTGTTTTAGTTTCTAAGCGGTGCTTCCGGGAATACTGACAGGGTTCTGAATAGTCCGCCCGGTCCGTCTGAACCCGGTCCAGGTAGTTTCAACAACCACGACTGTTCTGTTAGTCTAATTTCCACTATTGGACTATACTGGAATTTGATCAAACTAACTAGTCCCGTCCAGTTCTCAGCCGACCATTCGGAACCATGATGACGGGTGAGTATTGGTTGAATACTAATGTTGACGAGGCAGTGAGGCGGTTTGGGAAGAGGGTTTGGGGGTGCATAACCGGAGATTTGTGTTGCTTTTTTCTTTTTTTTTTGCTTTATCAGGATGACCGGTGTGCATAGGCTGATAGAGCGTGAGGGGAACTAGTTTTGGGCTGGCACAGTACTGGACCTATTACAATACCTTGTCTAGCAGGGGTGCGCTAAAGTTCTTCCCACGCACTCACTTTATACCGCAACCTCTAGAGCGCACTGCTGGAAATTGAGCCCTCACCTTTTCCTTCCTCCTCCTCCTGCTCATCCATCCCCGATTCCAGGCCCAAGTACAAGAGGGTAATCCTGCTCACGCACTCGTATGGCGCACTCATCACATTGCTGGTACCGGATACGCTCTACGCCAACATACCCAGGTCCCTACTTTCCTGCTTCGAGATCTACGCTTTCGGCAGCGCATCGAATACGTTAAATAACCACCCAACCGGCACGACAATCCGAACTCGGGCACGTTGCAGCACCTTGAACACTATCCGATTGTGGGGAGTACGATAGTAGGATTGGAATTCTGGGATTCATGCGTGGCGAGGACTTTGCCAATGCCGTTTGGATCCTGGAGAATCAATTTGCTGGTAGGGTTTTGGTTAATGAGGGGCAGGGACACTTGTTTGTACAGCATTTCTTGGATGCGCTGTTTCAGGGAGGATTTCTCGAGGTTGGTGGTTGTGGGGGGTCGGGAGGCTGTTGGTGTATAAGGATGGAGGGGTGGGGGAGTGAAGACGCTGGATTTGTTGGGAGAAAGGTGGGGGGGCCCGAGGAGAGGTGATTATTGGGTTTTTGTTTTTGTTTTGTTGCTTGGACTATGGAACTGGAGACAAGAAATCTTGACCCGGTTTAATGGCTGGATGATAGATGTGTAGATTGCCGCCATACTGGTGGTTTATTCTTGTTACATCCGTTGACAAATCCACAACTTCTCCACCCCCAGCCAGAGAAGCCAAAGTGGGCGGCGCTTCCCATGTGTTTCTGAGGGCTGCTGGTAGGCGGGTCTTTTCCAGCCTCCCCTCGATCCTGTGTTTTTACCTTCCCAAGTTCTTCTGTGGGCATCTTCGATGGCTACAACAGGCTTGCTAGGTTGGTGGCCTCTTGTGTGGTGAGTTTGCGGTATTGTGCCGGAAACGCTAGGAGGAGGAGAGTGTGTAACAAGCTAGTACTTGTCCCAGGCAAGAAGTATCCGGAAACAGGGATTCGCAAAATATATGGTAGAAAATCCGTGCGTATCAAAAACTTACCACTCGTATTTCCGGATACTTCTTGCCTGGGACAAGTAGGTTGTGCGTAAATACCGTAAAAACTCGCTGTATCCACTATCGAAGATCTCAACCCTACCACATCACTAAACCACACTAGATCTAGCACCGCAAGTTAACAATAAAGAATACTAGTTAATGAGATCCACCAAGTTCCACCTATCCTAGCTATACCTTGTTTGGCAAACAATATTCCTTCACGGGGCTTTTTATCTCGGATTGCGGTGACAAAGGGTTCGATCACCGATAATCCTTTTGGTGGGGCCCGCTCTAGCCTAGGAATAGACCACCCACCTGCTGCCGGTAGTCATCTTGGGAGCGACGTATGATAGTAGATACTAGCACTAGTAGAGTCTTTAGAATTATATCTTCACATATCTCTAAGGGCAATACCTATATATCTAATGTATAGTTATCTCAAAAGATGATCTGGTGATCTGATATCTCACTGATTATCAGACAAGACTAGGTTAACCCACTACTGTGACTACTCACATCTTAAAGCCCACACACATTGTCTAATATTTTTCTCTCAAATTTTATTTAAACACTCTATTTCTTTTCTTAGTTTCCTTATTCCTTGGACACTACCACTTTTCTCTCTCTTCACTTCACTTTATATAATTTCTATCCTACCTGTTATATTTTTCCAACTAACTGCTTTCTTTTCTGTCTACTAATTCTACTTCAATATACTACCTCTTTTTTCTACTTCTCTCTTACTTTCTCCCATCTTTTTAATCTGTTCATTCTTCTTTATCTATTGTTATTTATCCTATAATGTGTTTAACATATTATTTTTGAGTCTTAGGAACTATTACTAATATTTGTTTAGCTTTTAATAATTTTTTTGACCTAACTAAAGCACTGCCAGGCAAACTAAGAGATACCTTTCTAACTTTACCTTAATATTACTGATGAGATTTTCCACTACAGTTTGCAAACTTTCTTTCATCTTTTTTCTAATTAACTGATTGTATTAGTAGTAGATTATGTGGAGTACAATAATTATAGTAACTGTTACTATAGAAAGTAGATGGAGAATTCTTGACAAGGTATAAGTTTTTATTCTCATTACAGAAAGTCTTGAATAAGCTGCTAATTTCTAACAAAATAGAACTATTTCTAGACATGCACTTTTAGCTTATGCTTTTGAGAGTAATACTCTGCTAGTGCTACTGCTTGTATTTCTCTCTTGTACATGTTTTTAATTTAGGGATTTGTTCCTTTCTCTCCCATCCCCATCTTTTGTTTATCTTTCCAGATCGATAGTTTATCCATTCTTCAAGTATGACTTGCACTTTTTGGTACAGACCTATGAGGAAAAAGAAATGTCTCATTTGAATTTAGCAAATCAATCTGGTTATTTCAGCTATATTTCTTCTCCTCTCATATCTCTTCCCACTTAGAATATAGAAAGTTTTCTCAATGAGAGTGTAACGGGTACAGGTACCTGAGTTACTATGGATTCGAGTATCGTTTGATACTCAGTATGTTTTATGTTTGGTTTTGAGTATCGTTTGATACTCAGTATGTTTTATGTTTGGTTTTGAGTATCGTTTGATACTCAGTATATTTTATGTTTGGTTTTGAGTATCGTTTGATACTCACTATGTGTTAGGTTTAATACCTAAGGAGTTTCAAGGCTACCACTTTTGGAGCCTTATTGTTATTTGTTAGCAAGGCACAGGATTGCCTGACAAGTGTATTTAAGACCTGCTATTCTCCGGACTTAGAGAAGGCAGACTTCGACAGACAGAGTTTTCAATATACTTGGTTGAACAGTTACTTCTTCAGTTCGCTTCGAGAATCTTTAGTATTCAGTTAGGTACACCAAACGCCTTCTATTAGGAACTACTTTAGTAGTTGCGATATAGTAAGAAGTTTCGTTACAACAACTTAGTCTAAGCCTCCGGTACTTAGTCTCGTTAGATACCGCCCTTTGGTATAGAGCTAGTATCGTTACCCAATCGAAATACGGAACCACCCCGTGGGGCCGTTACAGAGAGGCATTTTACCTGTGGTGTGTTCTGTACTCTTTATGCTTTTACTATAAAGAATACTTTTACCATAAAAACTCTTGTCGTTCGCTATCTCCGCAGGAGGCTGTATCTCCAGATCTACAGACAAATGGTCTTGAAAAGGGTTAGTTCTTTCCTATGATGGGTAAGATCAGCCATTGGGCCGTGTTGGATCTTATTAACTGACACACCCAATTCTGTTAACTTGTCAAACTAAACCTATCCTGGGCTGATGGAGATAGCGAACTACAAGAGTTTTTACGGTACTACTACAGATACTTCTAACCTGCTAGAACTTCTCTTGCTCTTACTGCTTCGGATACTAAGAGTCTATTATCTTCTACTATAACTATTTTTTCTTATTACTGCTCAATCAACTGATCAGATATGCAACTTTATTCTCATTTGTTTCTCTTGTCTTCTATATTATTTCCCTTGACTTCTACTCTACTGCAGATATATGTTGCCATTTCACTGCATAAGTAGTGTGTCTTTGCAGCTGTTTAAGGTACAATATAGTTTTTAAGAATCACTTGTTCGCACATGTTTCTTGTATATAGCTTGTCCTTTGGACTGTTTTTCAATATTTAGGATCATTATCAACTACTCTTGACATGTTCCTGAAATGCTTCTAGTTTAGCATATCAAATGTGAACAACTATTCAGAAAAGGATTTTGAGCAGAACTTATTTAGGATGTTATATTTATATTGAAAGAGTTACTGCAACTATGATGAAGCCAATAGACAAAGTGTTTGTCAATTATAGTATATGTCAGAATGTTTGGTTTACATCTGTGCATGATTTCAATTCACTAATCATAAAATGCATGCCTGACATCGTGCATATAAGACTTAATGGAGGTTTCTTATCAAGATAACAAATATTTGATGAGATTATCAGACATTTTGAATTTTCATACTATTATATCAGAGATGGTTGCTTTAATGTCGTTATGAAAACAATCAAGTAAAGAGATAAGGGATTAACTCTGACAGTTAACTGTATTGCAAAAATCTAATAGTTTTCTTTTATCATTGAAGTTGGATATTTACAAAGTTTAAGATCACAATGTGAAGATGTGTTTTCGTAGTTGCTTAATTTAGATGATCATACATGCATGATTACTATTATCAAAATTGCTATCCTGGTACTAATAAGACTATATTTTATTAGTGAGAAAAGATTGAAGATAAGTTCCAGCAATTCACCTGGTCCTGCCAACCCAAGATGCTAGGAATAGTGAACTATTTGAAGATTGATGCTAAGAAGAGGTAATTTACAATAAGAAGTCAGGATATTTAATTAGAGTTCATTACAGATCAGGGTATAGAGAGTTTTCACTTGCCAGTCCTGCTCTTACTTAGTGCTAGGAGCAAGATTTTTCAGGCAATCTCTGCCTTGATCTAATCCAGGGCTGGGTCCTACTTATTCTCCCAATCGGACCTCATTTCTCTCCACTTACTTTTTATAGAGCCTATATAGAGAATGGGCGGAGTGGACAAACAGCCCTCCAGAAGGCCACAAAAAGAGCTCTTGCTTTGAGCTATTGAGCAGAACAGGAGAGGGAACAGAAATGAGGCTCTGAGATTTTCAGGGCCCCAGAGGTCCCATAACAAATGCTAGATCTAATGCTCCATGTGAGGCACTTCAAGTTGATAACCTGAACGTGAAGTCAGAAGACCTATTATTTCTTACTAAATAGTTTTTGATATTGATTATGAGAACACCATGATATCATGATTATAATATTCTAGGTATATATGAAAGAGTGAGCCTCAACTAGTTTAAAGAACTGAGACTTGAATCTCGCTAATATGTAAGATTTTAATTATATACAATAGGCCAAATTGCTAATATTCTTGAATTCTGTAACTGAATGCATGGAATCAGAGTTGTGTTTCTTGATATTTATAGTCGCTGGGTTGGGTTATATGCACACTTTGAACTATTTATAATAGTGGTATATTGATTATGAGATTGTTGTCCTACAGGTTGTGACTTATTATATGATAGATTTCTTTTCTCTTTTCCTTCTACTTTCTTTTATGCATCAACCTTCTAACTAGGCCACTATTTGCTATCTCCACCCTCTATTCTGCTTTTTACCCCATTACCCCATTTCACTCCCCTTGTCCCTTTTGTCTTTCCAACTATTTGCTTCTATCCACTCCCCTCAGACTACCATATGCCAATTTGTTTGATACCATCATTTACCCCACTAGCAATTCACAGCTAATAAAAATCATTCTCATGTGTTAAACAACTAAAGGGAAATGATCTGTATATGGTAGTCTATACAAACAGTGACAAAACCCTACCCCTTCTCCCAATACCTCAGTTCTCATCACTAATACTTAACTTCAACAATTTCCTTGACATGAATATTTATAGATCTGATCCTTTTACGACAAGCATCACTTCCTTATACTAGAGAATGGCTATTAGAAACGCTCCTTACTTATATCGCACAACAAGTAACAACCTTTATCTTATTTGTATCTAATAAGTAAGATGCTTATTTGAGTATTATTGTGAACAAATAATACTTGTCGTGAGTATCCTCTCACTAAGATTATCAGTCTTCAACTCTCTGGTGTATCCTTCTGATACCTTTCAGGTCTGGTATCCACTAGTCAGATAAGAGGTTGAGGTATACACTCTGTTTGTCAGGGAACAATGTTAGAAAGTGTAAAGGTATTTCATTGTATAAGTATAAGTGGAAAATAATAGTGGATGGTTGTGTAAAGAACTAACTATTCTTCTACTCTAAGCTTCTTATATAGTTCTTTCCACAACTGCTTAGTCATTCAAATTAACACTTATGATTCTCTATTGTGACTTATGTGAAATTATAATATTGTATAACTCAATTAAGTCAAGATCAAATATACAATTCAAAGAAGATATGAGTCGTACTTGACTCATATGTGAAATCCCATGACAGAAGTGTAGTCATAGTGTGAAATACCCAAAATTCTAAGATTTGTAAGCGCGAATCTTGTGAAAACCTACAAACCTTACCGGGTTTGTAACAATAGCTGTAACCAGTACAGGTACCTGAGTCACTTATATGTGGTTTTGAGTATCGGTTGATACTCACTATATATTATATTGGATACTGAGTATCATTTGATACTCACTATGTTTTATGTTTGGTTTTGAGTATCGGTTGATACTCACTATATTTTATGTTTGGTTTTAAGTATCGCTTGATACTCACTATGTTTTATGTTTGGTTTCGAGTATTGTTTGATACTAATTATTTTTTAGGTTTGATACCTAAGAAGTTTCAAAGCTGGCAGTTTCAAAGCCTTATATGTTATTGTTTGCAAGGCATGAGATTGCCTGACATGTGTATTTAAAACCAGCTATTCTTTGGACTTAGAGAAGGCAGACTTCAACAGACAAAGTTTTCCATATACTAGTACTTGGTTCAACAGTTGCATTTTCAGTTCGCTTTGAGAATTTTTAGTATTCAGTTAGGTTCATCAAATGCCTTCTATTAGATACTACTTTAGTAGTGGTGATATACTAAGAAGTTTGTTACAACATCTTAGTCTAAGTCTCTGGTACTTAGTTTCGTTAGATACCACACTTTGATATAGAGTTTGTATCGTTATTCTATTTATATATGACACCACTCTATGGGATTGTTATAATAGCTCAAAGAAACGATATGCTTATGTTGTTTACCTCAACACCCTGTTTGTGCAGAAAATTCTTCTAAGTGAGAAATTGCTCCTGTAGTGTGCCATTGGTGGAATACTAGTAGTTGACTTGAGATTCTCCTGCAGACCTACTCCTGGATCATGTGAAAACAGTATAAATTCTAACAATGTTGCAATAATATACTTTTGGGTTTTATTAGTGCAGATGGGCCAGTGAGTCTGAGTTCGAGGGTGTTAAGACTGATAAGGACTCTGATATCACGCTGGCAAAGAATTGGGATAATATGAATTACATGGATCAGTGGGTTTCTTTACCGCTTGGGGGATATATTTTGTGCAAGCATGCGCAGATACCATAACTGGACTAATGATACAGTAAGGTATCATACAACCTCCTCTACAAAATTCGCTTAGGTTTAGTCAGAATTTTCAACCCCGCAATCCACGTCCCGAATCCTAACAACTCCTCCGATGCTTACCCTTACTACGATTTCCCCTTGGGCACAGAAGCCTACCTCAATAACCCTTACGAGAGTCTTTACATTGGCGCCATCTGGCCCGCTTTGGCTTTTCTCCCGGATGGTCCACCCTGAGAACTCAAGCCAGGTGGACTGACTTTTTTCCAAAAATCGCACAAAGAAGCAGCGTACGATGGCATCTAGTTTGGAATGAATGGGGTATCATCAGGGCTCCGAATATTCGAACCGGTGGAGTCTTGAAGGCAGGACCGCTTGGTCGGTCTAAGTTGAGCTCACTGACTAGACCTGCCTAGCTCAAGTGGTCCGGTCCGGTCAGGGACTGGTCCCAGACCAGTCTCCGAGTCATTTAAACTCCAACAGCAGAATGGAGACGGCGACAACAATGAAATGCCAAGAGTTGAAGCAACACAAACGATTCCAATCACCAGCACAGAACATTCAGTAAGGAAGTCTTTCCTCATTCACTTGCTCTCTCCCTCACGTTCTCTCACACCCTTGCCCACAGTTAATTAACTAATTCATGGTAAAGACTGGAGTAAACATAAATCACAAGAAAGTTCGGTTGTTCCTTCTATGATACAATAATTGCAGGTATAATAAGTTAGATGAAGAGGCCGTGAGGCAACCGCGAGATGCTTCGCCCCCGGTCAGGGCGAATCTGACCTGATCTGACCACCTGGTGCCAAATCACCAGTCCATATTTAACCCGGCCTAGAATCTTGCTTGCTGTGGTAGCGCATGAAGAGTCCTGTAAAAGCAGCACCCGAAGAGAGGGAATAAACAAATCAATGGCCAATAATCTGTGCGAACAGCACAGTATTTGGGCACCGGTACTATATTCGGAATTCAATGTTCGAGTTAGCAGTCCTTGTCCTTACCAGTCACTTGCCATGTTATCCAAGGGCGGGGGGGCTATCATATTCAGCTACCGTACTCAGATAGAAAACACGCTGCAAAAGCCCAATACCGCGCTTCGAGAGGAAGGAAGGAAAGACCAAATCTGGTGATTGGCATTGGCGCGGTAACGTGGCAGACGGGGGATGCGCAAAAACAAGGACACTGCAGGATACTATACCTTGTACAATCCTTTCTTATTATACGATCTCAATAGCATATCTTTCTATCACTGCTCGGCCGCCCCATATGCTGTTCTGTAGCTGCTAACTTAGCCTCCAGAGCTCGCCGAAAATGAAAAATGGAAATACACCCTGGATCGTAGTGAGCTTCCGATTATCATCAACGATCGGAGTCTAAACTTATTTGTTTCCTCCTTTTTCTTTTCTCTCTCCTATCACTTCTAGAGCGCGGGTTGGGCTATAAAACATTCCTTGGCCTCCTACCCATATCTGCTTCCCGATACGCCTTATCAAACTTTGACCGACCTTGTGGTTGCAACCGGGGTTGTGTGATGCTTGTAGGATTTTCTATCTTGTCAGCTGTGATATCCGATATCAAGTGCCCTACAGAGCTGAAAGAAGTGAAATGCCCATCTCACCCAGTGATGGAGCCAAGCCGGACTTTCCCCTCTCTTTCCTTGTTTCTTAGTGGTGATAGTGCAGAAAAGTGGTATGGTATTTAGTCTCGTGGTAGCGGGTGGGGCTGTGCCCCTGGTGATGACCAATCAGAGAAGGAGGCGGAGCCCTAGCTACCGTACTGGTGTCTCCAAGTCAAGAATTGGCACCCGCCCTCTCTTCCCATTCGCCTGTGTTGCGCTATCATAGCTATTCCAAAAAGAGTGCCAATTCTGGATGCCGAGACACAGGTAGAGTCGCAGGATGGGGGAGCCATTTGAGTGGTGCGTGGTGGGTTAGTTGGTGGTGGCCTGTGGGTTTGGAATTCCAAGATACTACTTGTAAAGCACTGGGCATGAGTTGGGGGGAGGAGCCCGCAGGAGCGGAGCAGCAGCATTGGGGCGGTATTGATCAGTTTGCAGGGAATTCTTGGTGATGGTTAAAGTAGGCGCGACAGAAGCCTCTTAACACTTCTCCAACAAATAGGAACCCCATTGAAAAGGTGTCTCGGTTCTCTCCGCCCTCAACTCTGTAGAATGGTATCATAAGTTGTGATATCTCAACAAATTTGGAGGTCTGATACCTGGCAATACGGGTTTGTTATACTATCGCAGCGCGCTATCCCGGATGGCTAGAACCCGAAGGATCGGGCGGCACGGGGAGTGATCCGGGACAATAGGTCAAATTTCCATGTGAGAAGGATTGAAAATTCACGAAACTTCATACAAGACAGCGAGATTTAACTGTATGGGGGGGACGCATTGTAACCAGCCATATCCACTTCAAAAATCTGCAGCCCGGGATATATCTGGTATGGAAATTCAGAAAAAATTACATATTGTTCTCTAGGTGTATGCATGCCTTCTGAATACCTTTTAAGATGTCTTCGTAAATTTTTGACCTCTACCAAAAAAAATCCACTCTATAACATTAATTTTTCAGCGTGCTTGTTGAAAAACGGTCCAAAGAGCAAGCTATATACCGGAAATATGTGCGAACGAGTGATACTGAAGAACTTCATTATTTTCTTAGACAGCTGGGAAGACCCACTATTTATGCAGGGAAATAGCAACAGATGTCCGCAGTAGAGTAGAAGTCAAGAACAAATGAGAACAGAGTTACATATCTGGTCGGTTAATTAAGCAGTAACAAGAGAGAAAAAGGCAAATAAGGTAAGTCTAACTCGGAGAGTAGGAAACCGGCACTGGAGAGGAATGACCAGTATTTGCGTACTCTAGTATGTAGAAAGCGCATATCCGAAAGCCAAATTTCAACAGTGCTTGTAGAGGTGACTACGAGTGATCGGGCGTGAATAATTGTAATTTATGACGTCGAGATATCCCGAGGCTCTCGGGGCATTCTGGTTTGCCCTCTTCTCAGGAGATCTCGCCCACTTGCTTGCACGGTGCATCGAAGGGATAGTCGACTGGTTGGTTGCTACCGGTAGTCTAGCTGGGGGTCCGAACTGGGATTGTGAGTCATGATTGGCTGAGCAACTAATTATTAGTACTTGTACCAAAATGGCTTGCACGGGGATGATCGTCCATAAGTGTGATGAAAAGCTGGGAAATACCGCAATTGCGAGTGATCAACTCCGATGCGCCCACGGTGCGGGGAAAAACCGTGAACACTGGGGTATTGATTGGTAACCACAAAGGCGTGTGTGTGTACTGTATATGTGGTAACAATTATAACACATGGGAATTGGGATTTAGGAATTAAGAATTAAGAATTAAGAATAAAGAATTAAGCCCCGAGCTTATGATAATGAAGGATAATGTGTCCTCGCATATCAACTATTACTTAGATCTCTCATAGGACTAACTAGGCTTTAGAAGTTAGAGTAGCCCGCTATCCCCCGGACTCACCTCGATTGGGACAATTTGGACTGAGTTTAAGGATAAAATAAGGGAGATACTAGGAATTAGGATTAACCGTAGTGGTATTTCAAAGGTGGTGGCCAATGAACGACCAAAATATCTTTTTCCTAAGATTAATCACTATACAAGTACTGTAAAAACCAGAATAATTAGTCCTCGCGCTAGTCGTCCAGAATTCCCTCTTTAAATTAAAGGGGGGAAAACACAGCGCCCTGTCTTGTATAGCTGGTGATCTATGACAATAGGATGGGCTTCAATATAAAGATTTAGAGCTCTTGGAGGTTTACGTAGGACGGCAAGGCATCTAGATTATCCAGATCTTGGAGTAGGATATAGTGTATCTTGGATTTATTTAAACATCCTTGATGCTAATTTTCCCATGCCCCGATCTCTTTCACTTAATATCTGCCTCCTCTCACAGCTTTTCTTATCATATCAAAAAGTACTTCTCGTGCAGGTTTCATGCACTTGGCCTTGGCAGCATATGCAGACCTGGTCGTGTTTACAAACGTCAGCTAATTACGAGCAGAAACCGGGTTTCACAAACAATGTGGCTGCCAGGGCGATATCCAATCATTCGCCTCGCAAACTTGATTTCCCACCTTCACCGTTGCAGCTGCACTTCCACTTTATGCCCTTCTGTTTCACTCCCGGCAAACCCCGACTTCCCATCGACCCAAGCTACAGATGTAATAAGATGTAATATCCAATCCTGAAGCATTCCCCACGCGTAAATGCCTAAAACTTGCAATCTTCACTTTACCTAATTTAGGCTGTCCTTTGAACAATAGTATCTAGCAAGGAATTGCAAAACCATCGTGGGAGGGTGCGGGGAACTCGTATTCCTAAGGCACTTTTATGAGAAGATCGGTCTTCTTGATTCAAATGATATAGCTTAGGTAGGAAAACGGGGGGGAAGGAAAGTAAGGGGCGCGCCAGGGGTGGGCAAAGATGATGCAGCACCTTACAATGCAAGCCTGTCCGCTCCATCTTCTGTAAAGTCCGGAACACCTACGAGTATTCCTTATCTAAAGGATCAATATTCGACTAACCTTAATCCTCCAAACCCAATAACAGTAAAGAAAACTTACAGCAATAACTAGAAGTAATAACTCAATAAATGCCCAAACCAGAGGTAGACATTTGATTGCTAATCCTTTGTATAGATATCCGCTGCGACGATGCTGCATCATTGTTACCCAACCTCCGTATAGTGCGAGTACGAGCACTAAGGGTATTCAAAGTTAAAAAGCATTTTTAGTGAAAGTACTGGCCGGACCTTGCACTAGGGTACCTTACGGAATTAGACAATAGTGTTGACGGATGCTGAGTAACATACAGTACTTGAGAGCCCTATTGAAAAAAAAGATAGCTTCTCAAACCCTTCAAACTAATGCCCAATATCTGATCGAAGGTCACGGTTGGGTTCCTTGCTCCTACCAGGCCAGTCCTTCTGGTTTCTCCTAGTTTTCACGCGGTATAAGTGGTTGGAAGAAGCATTCTATAACTCATTCGTCAGGCAGAATTGTAATAGCATTTGATAGGTATATGTTCCACAATTGGATTGTAAGTTGTGCCTTCTTGGGCACGCACGGCATCTTGTGAATACATGAAAGTGGGGTAGCAGTAAAAGTGAAGGACGCCCGTCGGGTTGGCCGTTATGGGTAGGAATAAGGGGAGGGGTGCCAAACCGCCGGGCTATCGTAAAATCAAGGTGCAAGCATGCAAACAAACTGCCCGCAAAGAGAAAAGACAAAAAGATCATGGCAAGATAATGCTCAAGAGAAGAAAACTCCCCAAGCAACTGCTCCCGCAATAACCCATACTCCCAACGTCTCCCCTGCTGACCTCCCCACTCCGGCAGCACTAGTGGTCCCCTGCGCAGTGGTCCCATTCGGCAACGTCCCGTTAATCACCAAGGTCTTGGTGCCATTAACATTTGCGATCCTCACCCCACTGCTATTAAGGCTCGCCGCACCGATGAGCTGCTCGATATACGTCGCCTCCGTGTTTTCCTCGCACCCACACACCGAGTGCTCCTGACACAGGCAGAGCACGGAAATGGTTTCATTCACTTTGCTGGTTGTATTGTAGAAGGCCGCCGGGTTGGGCCATGGGTAGGCGAAAACCGCGAACAGCCAGAGGCCCGGGAAGAATGACAGGAGGGCGAGGGGGAGGAGGAAGGGGAGGATTCCGCGGGGCGTACGGCGGCCGGAGGCGTACGGGACTGCCGCACCACCGCTGTAGACATGCGTGTTGTGGCCGTAGGATGGAGAGGGGCCGGAACCATCTTTGGAGGTGCCGCCGGTGTTGGATCGGGAGGAGGTACTAGAGTGACTATTGGCATTGTTTGTGGAAGATTGGAAGGACAAAGGGGCGGGGGTTACCTAGAGGAAGAACTTGAGCCTTTAGATCCAGAGGAAGAGGAGCTCGAGCTGCGAAATGGAAAGAAAAAGGAACTTGAGTCTCCGCAACAAGAGCACCAAGAGGAGTGAGAACTTGAGCCTACGTACCCAGAGGAAGAACTTGAGCCTCGAGATCCAGAGGAAGAGGAAGACCTCCCGCCACTGCTCCCACCACCACCACCGCGACCACCACCACCTCCGCCACCGCTAGCTCCACCACCGCGTCGTTTCTCTAATAATCCGCTACCTAGAATATCGCGTACGGAAAGTGCAGGAGTAGACAAATCTCCGCTTCGTGATACCGTCACGGCATTGACGTTAGTAGCAGTGAAGGAAGAAATGCCCAGCAGAGCAATTGATAGAATAGCTAGCGAAGTCTTCATTGTGTATTTATGTGTGTTTGTTTGTGGTTGGTTGAAGGAATTGGATTAGGGAGCAGGTGTGTCCCGTGAGGAATAGTGGCGGAGAAAGACACAAGATAAAGGTAAAGCTAGATGGAGGGAATTCTCCGCCTTTTGTATTGCATGGACGAGAGATGAGGGTGTATTGGGCGCGTGGTTGCTAGGGTTAGTTTGATAAAGCTCGCAGAATTGCGAAAGCGAGCTAATGAGACCTAATACGATACCCTGTCGGGAAACACTAGCCCTTCTCAAGAACCTGGAGATTAGAACTCACCACCGCAGCCGTCAGGCTGAAGGGTGGCTGTGCAACACCATACAAAATGTACAGGTTTTAAGGGTCATTGCACCGTGCTGAGCTACGAGCCTCAAGTCTAGCTGCCAAGCTGCCGGGAGCATGATTGTGTCATTTGTTAATGCGCTCGGGCAAGGCTCTAAATACCGGTATTGTATTATCTAGGAGATGGGTACTCGTAACTGAACGACATTTGTGAGCACGACCACTATTTCATGACACCGAGATCTAAGCAAAACAGCTGGGTTTTGGCGGTACATAAGAGCAGGCGTGTTCACAAACGTCGTTCAATTACGAGTACATACTTTAAATCAATGCCATCAGCTCGCCCTAGTTCTATCCTACCGGTAATATAGTATGCAAATGTTTCGCCCCTATACTACCTATGTCATCAGATTGAGGCCTCTTTAACTGGGCCCTGATACGGCATCGGGTAACCTACATAGGATTAAGGGCCTTGTCGTTTTGAACTCAGGTTGCCGGGGATAATATCTTTCGTTTCTTTCCAATCACCGCGCCCCCGTCTCCAAAGCAAGGCATGGCCTGGCTCACCGAGATAGGGCGGGGTATAATATCGCACAATAAACCTTTCTTTCTCGAAGCCCGCTGTGTTGGGGAATTGATGGGCACGGCTCGGCCATTTGGTTTACGTGCTGCGAAGTCTGCACGTGTCCGCACTCCCAGTCTAAGTCACGCTACAATCCGCCGTATAGACTCCCAGTCTAATTAAAAACTAGCATCCCTGACTCCAATCAGTATATAGGTATTTCACTTAACTAAAACTACTGGCAAAGCACGACGATCCAGTCTAGATATTTAATACGGCGCCGCAGCTAGATAAGCCAACGATCACCTCCTCTATCCCGTGGAACACCTGGAAAGCACCACTTGCACACCCAGTAATGTATATACAGCCCAGGGGTGCGCCAGAATACGAGGACTCGACGACTGGAAGCCAGAAAACCGCCTCGGACAACAAAGCCCATCACCTCTCAAAAAGCCTTAGAAATTTAAGAAACAAATTCTTGAATAATTAAGACACTGAAAGCCAGTCTATAACCTTGGATATCTGATAAACCCGCCCCTCCATCGATATCTCACGCTGACAAGCGTTTGGGTGGCATTCCGATTATCACTCTCAGGCGTATGGGAGGAGGATTTCTAAAGAGCACCCGTTTTTCATTTGTCTCTCGAGGGTTCACTTTGTTTTCCGAAAAATAAACCCCACTGATCTTCAGGCTCCACCAGGTCTTCATAGGTCATTCAGCCAGGGGCTGTGAGAACGGCCACCTCCATCAAGAGTCACTCCCAGAGCTTGATACTACGCTCAAGTAAGCTGATAGTGCCCAGCTCAGTGTAGGGGGTCAGGAATCCAGAGTGAGAGCTCCTTGTAGTTAGCTTTGACCCAAAGATGAAAATAAAAATAAAAACACTCAATGTCCTAGATTTCCCTGCTAGAGCATAGGTGCCCCTCCCAAGCTTTTACCAAGTGATCGAACTTCCAGCTCACGACTTTCCAATATCAGGGGAGGTCGTTGCTCTGAGAAGGGGTTTTTGCCCTACGGCAGGTCAGCTGCCAGGCTGACCGCCCCGGCTTGACCCTCTCCCTGCGGAACTTCGATACTATAGTACGATAAAAGTAGAGATACGAGAGCCAAGCTCTGTTTCCCAAAGGGTATAGTGCTGTCTAAGTATTATACTAACCAACTAGACGAGTGAGTAGGTGTTACAGAGTAACCAGTTTATGCTGCGCCTAAGATCATGATAAGGCAGACTCACACCGTACTCGTACTTGTGGGAGGTAAGGAGCACGGATTCGTGACGTATATGGCCAAAAATCTCTGGGCACTTCTCAAATCGCAAAGCCTCCATAAAACTTCTATGCAACTCAACCCATCATAATACGGCCGCACATAATCAAAAAACCGCCTGCGCAATAAGTTCGGAAAGCAATATATATGTATGACCCTATACAAACCTAATCTGTAAACTCAAGGACTCATGATTACGGGCGGCTGTTGTCATAGAGGTTGAAAGGGTTTAGGGTGGAAGCTGAGGCTGCGATTCGGGAGGCATCCGAGCGCCCATGAATTCATACCCCCAGTTCCAGGGCACTTTTTGACTGCTACTCGAGTACTTGTACAGCCTCGGTTAGAAAAAATCGCAAAATATGGAAATTAAAAGTCAGAAACACGGTTGCTCGACTGGCTCGAGCATACCGAACGCTCCAATTAAAACCCCAGAAGCCCGATCTACTTTTCCCGACTTTTTCTACCGGAGGCTGTACGAGTACAGGTAAAAACTCTAATGGGGCAGTAGAATGCACTGAGTAAACGTGCTAGGACGTTGTAGTTGCCTCTCCTAGTAAGACAGGGATCATATTCCTTTTTTTTTTGTCTCAACTACTCGAGTAGGGCTGAGATTGAGGTCCCCATGTAAGTCGGGAGGGGGAATTCCAACGTCCCAGCGCCTTTATCCTCTACCGGATTCCAGTTCTCGCAGTGCTACCAATTACAAGTAGCGGTACTGTACTTGTACAGTACATGCGGTATGACAGTTGTTTTCTTCAAGGGTGGGTCTTCCTGCGTTCTCGTTGGCTGATTTGCCCTTGGCTCCCACCCAACCCTTATCATATGAGGTGATACGGCACCAGGGCACTCTCGTCTCACCTCATAGAACGTGAGACCGGGGAAGCCCTCAGCGAGGCTTGGCGTTAAAGCAAGCGCACTTTCAGTATTAGCTCACCAAAATTATCGCACCTGCCTTTGCCAAGCCTCGCTGAGCGTCCCCCCGGTCTGATTTATGGGGATTTTCCATGGCTCAGAGACATCAGGAGCCAAAGGCAGAGTTGGCAATGAGACCCCTACGCTATACCGGTAGTGCCCATATCCCACTGGTTCAAACCATTGCCACTATCCTGGCACCGTGGACCAATCGGCTTTCCTGCTTTCGATTGAAGTTTTAGGCTTTGGTCCTCGTGATGAACTCATTGGATTTCCTTTGGCATGATGTACTACGGTATCGTTCTCACTTGCTTGTTTGCCTTCGATACGGAAGTCTATTACCACGATATATATCATACAGTACTCTTGCGGATCTCGGGTATGTAATAGGAAACAACCCACCGTAACCTCTATCTTCATAAAGATACTGGTATATATCGAATCAACAGAGATAGTTTTCCGATTTTTGTTGGCATGCTCAAGCAGGCTCGGGAAGCGGTATAACGCCCGTATTGCCCTCTTGTCGCCGGATTGGACATGCGTCTTTTGGTGGTTCACCAACAAAATGGGAGAAACTCTAGTCAGGTGACATGGAACGGTGTTGACCCAGAACGCCTGACGAACAAGGTTCAGCGCCAACACCGCCTGGGGAAAAGTGAGAATCGCAGGGGTTCTGCCCGGCCGCACCAAAAATCTTAAATCTAAGCCACGAGCCACCTTTAATCTCCACAGCAACCTCACCCTTCCGTGTCGCGAAAGTAGCGTTTGGGCACACTCGCGCTCCGCCCTCCTTATAGAAGACTAGCAATGCTCTCTTGTGCCAGCAAAACTCAACATTTCACCTGCAGCCAAGAAAATAGTATTTCGACTTCTCAGCTGTTCTGCCTTCCTTTTCACCTTAGGGGAAAGTTTACCGGTATGCGAATGCAAAGCCAGCGGGCCCGGTGGGCTAAAATAGCGCGCGGGCTTTTGAAAGCTAATGAGGGGGGCCTGGCCTATGGTGAACACTGGCTGAATAAGCATGTATGAGCCTAGGATGGGGGACCACTCTATCTCCACTACACATCCTGAACTTCACATGGTTTAGGATCTACCGCATGCTTTGATTGTAGAGGATGATACAGTAAGACATGGGACTTTAGGATCCTTTACGGTTAAATTCTTAGATTTGTATATAGTATTCTAGCACCAGCTAAAAATGTACAGTCCCTAAGCAAAAGTCTTGGCGAAACGGCCTTTTTGCACCAAAACTCGCCATGTTTGACCAACCCCCACACCTGGAATTGCTTCAAATAATATTTATCACTTCCCTAATTGTGCTCACCTTCATTGCAGCTTTCGCCTAACACCACATATCAGCTCAATTAACTCTATGGGGCTAAGCTAGCAGTCTTCAAGGTGGATCATGCCCGTTGCTATGCCAATTTTGTATGTAAAATGACACTTTTTGTAACGATCCTTCCCTCCGGGCAATACTTGCAGCAGGTAACAACTCCGAAATTCTTGTGCACTACTTTGATAGCCGAACACACTTGCTCCTATCGTGTAGCCAAGAACTCGCTAAGAGACACTTCTCTTTATTCGCCAGGAATTGTGATAGTAAAGATAACTTGAATTGATAGTATAAGAAAGTACTTAGATGGTTGCGTGAAGAACTAACTACTCGTTGGTTTTTTTTTTTTTTTTTTTTTTTTT
>QOVD01009831.1:0-36649 GCA_003521225.1 Tuber microsphaerosporum
GCTGGGGGGGCAGAGGGGGTGGTGCGAGTAGCTGACTGGGACGAGACCCGGGCAGCAATATCTCTAAGCGAGCCGTGGGTGTCTTTGCTTAACGCGGAAACTGCGGTGTTGGTGGCGTCGATGGCTTTCTGCATTTCGCCTAGTCTGCCATCGACTAGTGCAAGGCTGTCAGAGAGCTCCTCTACCGTGTCGGGGATCTTGAGTAGGGGGGAGATGGATTTTTCGAGGGCATTGAAGCGTCCGGTGAGCGAGACGAGACCCTGCGTAGCCGAGGAGAGGAGCGAGATGAGTACTGCTTCCCCCGGGGTGAGGGAGGAGAGCTGAGCATCCGAGAGGGAGGGGATGGGACCGGCAGCCTGACCGATGAGGTCCTTTGTTTGGCTAAGGAACACTGCGATGCTGTGGAGGCTGTGAGGTGGGATTGGCGTGGGAGCCCTCGAGGAGTGCTGAGAGGAGTGGGCGGAGGAGGGGTGGGAGGCCATGAGACCTGGTGAAGCCTGAGCTCAGGCGGGGGTTGCGTGGGGGAAGTAATATAAACCAGAAGCCAATGGTGTTGAGAGACGTTCGTACAGGTAGGGGGGGGAAAATTGCGGGAAGGGAGCTTGCTAAATTGCGGGAAGGGAGCTTGCTAACTACTTGACAGTCATGGCCTCTTTATATAGGCGTTCCTCCCACAACCCTAACCCTGGTGACTCATACCCTTGACTCACACATCCTCATAACTTATACTGCGTCATGTACCAAATCCCTCACTTGACTTCCAACATGTCTGCTGCGCAACATACCTAAACCAATCATAATCCCAATAACCAGTTATCTGCGCAACTCGCGTCACCTGAGTGAGACCCATGACTCGTAATGTGAGTCATGTGAGAAAATCATATATCATATGACCACCATCGTGTATCATCTGAAAACATTAATCCAATAATATTATAACGATGACATCCCAATTGTAAGTCCTGTAACAAAATCACAAACCAATGACTCATAACCATGAGTCATGTGAAACCATATTCCTCCCTTAGTCAGTTTTGTGACACACTGCTAGGTGCTAAACCGCCGGACACCACAAAGCCACATGCACTATAACCTTCAAGCTCCTAGCCAAATGCTCGTAACGCTGCATATCCGCATATCCGCATATCCGCATATTCATATATCCGCATTTCCGCATATACACATCTCCGCTCCACTGCATAACCCATGCCCTATAGGCTACTATCCAACAGATTCAACCTGGCAGAGGTGTAGTATTATCACATGACTCAGGAAGTAAGTTAGTAAACATCGATAGGTGCATTACCTCATAACTGCCACTAACATCACTCTTGGATAAGGATTAGTGCCCCTGTTGATGGCAAAGGATCTGGATTAAAAGCTTGATTTGAAATGCGTTTTATATCATTCGATTGAGGTTTTTAGAAACGTGCGAAGGTAGTTTTTGTGTTTGCGTTTTATGTCGATTTAAGGAAATTTGGCACTATTAAGACTGAAGAGGATGGTTCTACTTCTACAACTACCGGTTTTATCGTACTATAAACTAGCTTATTCTTCTTGAAGTCTTGTGGGAGCCAAAGACAGCTTGGTCAATATGTAGTTGACCTTGCGTCTCCAGCCCAAAGGCACCCTGTCTTGGAAACCATCGGAGGAAAGCCAATATACGGCGCAACTGCCGAACGCGTGGATTAGAATAAGTTAGGCTATAAGGGAGGTACTGTATGATCAGCAAATTTGTTCACTTATACTCTACGAACTAACTGGCCAAAGAATGAGTATATACAGTATGAGATAAAGGAAAATCAACTAGCTTGTTTTATGGCTTCCCACACATTCCGGTTTCTCTCTATTCATGCCCCATTGCCTCCGTACTTTTCTAGTAATAAAGGAAGGACATAACCATAGAACCGTCCTCGTCAACCATTATAACTCTTGAACAATGCAATCGCTAAGGACATTCTGTCAACTTCCATGGTCAGCTACAGCACTTTTCACTTCATGCAACTCTCATATCTATCTTTGTCTGACAATTCTGACAACTGCCCGCTGCCATCAGCCCTAACATGAATGTGAAGATCTCGCAAGAAGCTTTCATTTGAATTTTCCACTAAGTTAGAGATTTTCGTTCATTCTGTTTTTGCTCTTCTGGTTATTCCTGTATCCTGCTTGTTCTTCTCGGGCTTCTTGATAGTTCTATGACTACCGGACAGAAGGAAATAAGATGGAAGTACAATAGCGGTAATTAGACCTTCAATATCGTTACATTAAATATTGTTTCTTTGTTGGCTAGCATGCCATCAAATGGGTCAGGCCTTGACTGGGTCAACCTGGGTCGTTCATTGGGTTGGATTGGGTTCTTTGGGTTGGATACAGGATAGAGATTCGTTTGGCTGGGTTGGGTTGATATAGTCTGAAACTGGGTTACCGAACGAACCCATGTAATATCGTTAGCTTTGTTTAAAGGATTTTAGCGTACTGTGATTTCCATTACTATGGACACTTTAGTCTAAGCAAACAGAATTCTATAATGTATTAACTAGAAGTAGAATAGTCAAAGCTGGAGCTTCACTAAAATGGGATAATTGAATCGCAACCTAGGCCCGAAAGTACTTTCTTGTCTTGGATTATCACAGACTTCAATGGAGTTAACTTTGAACACGTTGAATATATACTAAAAGATCTTAAAGCCAGGGGATACTACTCTTTAAGTTCCTCGTTCTCCAGCGAGACCACTACTCAGATAGGTTTCTTGCTTCTACTATATTACTCTTAATTACTTTTTACTTCCATTCTCTTTCACCAGTTATTTCTTTATTGGTTCTGCCCTGATATCAGAATATAATTTTATACTCATAATACATCATATTATTACATATCTCCTCACTTGTTGATTAATTTTACCTAATAAGCGAACGGATTTGTTGGGTAAGCCGGGTAAGGATTCCTTGGGTTGGGTTAGGTGGGTTGAACCGTCGTTAGGTATAGGTTGGGTTGAGTTGAGTCGGCCTTGTTTCAACCTGTGTCAGCCAATTGGATGGCTTGATATGTACTATCTAATATGTACTGTACATGCTTATCACAATGAGCGATCTGACCCTCTGATAGCTATCTAATCTCATCAGTTTGTGGTGACCAGCCCTCATGGTAACCCTCATAAACAGCAGTCACATGTGGTGCATCTCAATCACCCACAAACCGCATAGTACCTCATGGCTTGGCACCTCCCAATCCTCCATATAATCCTTCCTCTCTCCCTCCTCTCTCCTTCTTCAATACTACCACCTCTCTCTTCTCTCTTTCCCCTCATCGTATTACACCTTTTATTATTCTGCACACCACCTTTCCTCCACCACATGCAATTTCCCTCTTCAGCTACCTCTTTTGCACTCCCCCATACCTCTTCTCTTTCCATACCACTTCTCTATCTTTACACCTCCATATTCTTTTCTTCACACAATTTTTTCTCTCTCTGCTACCCCCAATCCATTATTCTTGTCTCACAGAATATTTGCTAATAGGGGATTGGTTTATTCACAACAGGCTTGCCACCTACTGGTACTGCTATATCTAGATTGCCGGTGCTTCTCCATTCCCTGTTTCATATCACATTCAAGGTGTACAGTGTTCCCTCTTATTCCATCTCTCATTTACTTTGGATAAATTAAAATTGTTAACTGTTACCAGGGGGTATGGAGAGCCAAAGGTGTAGCAAGTGCCGGCGAGATAAGGGCCTAGAAGAGTTCGATCACGATGGGAGAGGCAATCATTGGAGGACTTGTAGGGCATGCCTGGTAAGAAATCAGCCTATATGCAAAATAAGGTAAAATATATTATGATAAGAGGCTAACTAGGGAATATTCCATCAGGTGAGGCAGCGCGATGCCAGATATCGTGTGCAGTCTGCCTACAGGGCAGCAGTTGAGATTACTGCACCAGAGGAAGTTCAGGCTGTGGGCCAGAATCAACATTCTGCCCCCACAGCCTTTATTGAGCGCCGTTCAGAATGGACGGCGCATATGGTGGGTCGCATGGACCTGGTCTGCAGTGCTTGCCAGGCATTGCACTGGCAGGCTGAAAAGCTCGCTGCGCAAAATACACGCCGTGCTAGGGCAGGGACCGTGGGGGCCTGTTGAAAGCACGCGGATGCGATGGTGGAGAGGATGAAGGCTTTGCCAGAACCTCTGAACACCTTGATGACTGGGCAAGATGGTCAGTCAAGGTTGTTCCGACAGGGGATCTGTCACTCGAATTCCCTGTTTACCTTTACCTCTATCCAGTACAATGCCGATGACCGTACAGGCATTATTGGAGAAAGCTTTTACCTGTTCCAAATTCATCGTACTGTATATCACCAGCAGGGTCCCCTGGTTCAGCCAAGGGGCTGGGATGCTCTGTACTCACAGATGTATCTCTATGATCCAGCTCACGCTGCTCTACTGAGATCGGCAAGAGCGCCAGAGCTAGATTCAGAATTGATTGCATCTCTTACTGGGATGCTACAAGGTGTATCCCCATTTATCCAGCTGTATCTTACAGCCAGGGAGAGGTTCGCACCTCTTTCAGAGCAGGAGCCTAACCTGCGCATCATTCTGGATCCCATATTGAGTCTGATCGTGGAGAGTGAGGCAGATATGAGGCATGAAAACCTCCCCATGGCAGATGAAGTGGCAATGAGCTTTCCTGAGAAATATGGGAGGAGAGGATTTCGTGATAAAGTACTGGCTGAAAGATTGAATCATGAGGTCCCAAGAAATGGATTCTCTATCATCAATCCCAATCATGCCTCGTACTTGCCACTACACTATGTGCTGCTTTTCCCTTATGGAGAACCTGGCTGGCACTGGGCCAGAACCCTGAGAAATGAGCGTGGTCATCAGCAGATTGAGAAAATCCTTCGAAGGGCATTCTTCAGGTTCCGTCTCCATACAAGGGCCAATGAGCCAGCTACCATTATCTGGTCCGAAAGGCTCTTCCAGAAATTTGTGGTTGATGCCTGGGCAGTTTGTGATCAGAACAAACTGAGCTGGTTCAGATCAAATCTGGCCCGTATTAGAACTGATTTGTACAATGGCCTGGCTGATGTGCTGGCCCAAGGTGATGTAAACCCTGGTCAGGTGTGGAGAAGAATTGTCTTGCGATCAAGCTTTGTTGGTGGAGACAGGTTCATGCAAAAGTTATACCAGGACAGTATGGCCCTGGTACGTCACTTTGGAGAGCCGTCTCTGTTTATCACATTTACGGCTAATCCAAAATGGGCAGATATTCAAGAGGAGCTATTCCTAGTACAGACAGCAGCTGATCACCCAGATAAGGTCGCTAGAGTTTTCCATCCCAAGTCGCGGGATCTATCGAATCAGTTCAAGCAGAAACAAATCTTTGGTCCATGGCTGGGCTGGGTCTATACCATAGAGTACCAGAATCTTAGACTTCCAGATATGCATCTGCTACTGTTTTTGAAAACAGATGCCTAGTTCCTCACAGCTGCCAATATTGATAGGTTCATATCTGCTGAACTGCCAACTGAAGACTATGTCATAGGTCAACAGTTGAGTAGTATTATTCGGAACACAATGGTGTACACACAATGTCTTGGGGGAAATGGTAATGCCCTGTGCATGAAAGGCCTAAACCCGGGAGTGGTGACCACCTGCCATAAAGGGTATCCACAGGACTTCCAAGAGGAAACTATTATTCAAAAAAATGGGTACCAGTTATACCGCAGACCGAATACAGGCAGCTCTTTCACCATTCCTGTTTCTGGAACAGCAGGTGCAGTGTGTTAGGCACATTGGAAGCGCATGTATGAAATACTGGAATCCAGCGCACAGAGCTCCGAAGCGCACAGACCCCTGCGCACAGACCTCAAAAATACAACCATCATACCCTTGCGGCCCTGACGTTGGAGCATTTCGTTCGTTGCCGCACCACTGGTAGTTGCACTCGCACTCAAGAAAGTCCCTCCAGGGACCACTCGCAATAACACCATATACGTCGCAGCCGTCAGGCCAACCGGATGCTGTTCTCAGGATATATGAGAAGAGAACCTAGCGAAAATTATGCAAGTGGTTCAGACCAAGTCGGTGGACCTTGCATAAAGTTATAGGCCTTCCAAGTTAAGACATCAGAGGAAATTAGACACTAGTACGCATAGTGGAGACCAACAGTCCCACTCAGAGCTAGTCAGTAAGGGAGAGGTATCGCACACAATTAGCCATAGGTGCGATTGCAAGCAAGAGTCGTCCCGAAACCTGATGTGCATGCAGCCTAAGAACTCGTACCCATTGAATGGTCTGACGACCAAGGAGTTGGTCACTCCTTACATGGCTCAGTCCAGAGAGTTATAATGCTAGCACCTATTGGGCTACCAGCACTCTGCACACCTATCGTTGAAGGGAATGACACTCGTTCACGAATAGATGAATAGTGTAGGTCTTCATAATGCTAAGCAAGTAGTCGAACACTTGTCAGGGTCAGAGAGTGTTCGCACTTTTACTTAGTAGTTATTAGTTAGCGCGCTAACACTAAGACGCGGAATATTAATATCGAAGTGCCTCCCTTGCTACAAGAAATCATCAAGCACCGGAGAAGAGATCTTAACAATATAAAAAGTTACCACACTATAAATCTTTATCTTAGTCTATTATCTTTTTTATATATCAAATGACTTCTCACAAGAGCTAGTTACCCAGGAGCCTTCTTAGACAAATCTGCGAAGATAGCTACTAAGACTTAGTTCGATATTATAGTCCCATTATCAGCTACCCCTAACACTATATTGATAGCTCTCCTTGTTACCCAGGCTGCCCTCAAATTACCTTTCTTGCACGAGCAAAAAATTCCCTTTGACATATCAAAATGTCTTTCCCCTCGGGACCTCTCATTATGGGTGGAGTAGAACCCATAGACACCTGAGGCGAAGACCCACCAAGCCCCATGGAACGCATTACAGAATCGTCAGGCGCTTCCATTCACTCCAGCACTGATGCCCCAATACACTCCGATATCGCAGATAGGCGAACTGGATCTCCCTATCCAGCACTGAGAGGACGTGGTGCCAAAATATTGGCTTCAGGATCTGGGAGAAGACAAGGATCCCCGAGATCAAGCAACACTGATGCATACCTACACAGTCTAAAGGAACGAGCTGCAAAGGCTGCCCGACATTTTGACGGACGAATTACCGCCAATTAGGTAAAGATTGGCGACCTTGCTGAGAGAGTACAAGGATTAGTGACCGAGATGGGTGACACTAGGAAGATGGTGGCAGACGGAATGCAATTGGATGCGGAGAAAACTGCGGTATTCGAAGGACTCCTTGTAGCAGTAGAAAAAGCTACTTACACGAGACAAGAGGAGTTAGCCAGGATGTCTCGAGAATTAAAAGCGGCTTATAAGTGACGAAGTCGCCTGGAGGCAGTAAGTTCCCAACTTCATGTTAATATTAAAGAACTGGGCGAAGCTTCGGTAACACGGGATTCTATACTGGAGCAAGAAATATAAAAACTCAAAGCTCAACATGCGCAAGACAGAGCGATACTCCATAAAGTAGTATCAGACCAAGCCGAAGCGCAGAAAACCTTTACAAATACACAAGCAGCACAAATGGAACAGGTAATGAGATTATTAGGGAATCTCCAACCAACCCCAACAACCACGGTCCCTGCCTAACCTCCCCCAGCGGCTCCACTAGTGGCAGAAGCACCAGATAGCTTCCAGCGCTGGATGGAGGAAAGGCAAAACCCAACCAGGCAAGACAAGGGGAAATAACCAGAAGGACACCACACAAATGAAAGAGACAATGGGGGTAACCAAGGATCACCAAGGCAACCACAGGGCGGAGACGACCGTGACCCAAGTGACCATGACTCTGATAACAAGCAAGGAGGGAATAGGGGAAACGGCGGACCATCCTGGAGACCCGAAAGTGGCAACCCAACGGACTCACAGGTCACCTTGTTAGCCAAGGCAATTGGAATGGCCATTGCCCATAGCGGCAAATAACAAGCAGACGCACCTCCAACCTTCAAGAACCTCAAACACCAATGCATTAAACTATGGTTACTACAATGCGAGGACTACTTCAAAAGAAATCCACACCAGTGGGAAACTGATAAGGAACGTATTAAGTGCGTCTTAGGAAGCATGGACGTGGAAGATGTGTCGGAATTCGCCATAACGTATAGGAAGAAAATGACCGGAGAAATGGGTCACCTCAAGATTGCAGGATACGAGTATAGGGAAGAATTCGGAAATCAATGCGTCACACGTTTTCCGCTCACCCATGAAGTTGAAAGAGCACTGGTACTAATGGACAATGTCTAGGATAAGAATAATGTAGATAAATATCTCCTCGATATGGCAAACTTAAACAAGCATGTCCACATGAGTGGGATTCATTGGCGCCAGATAATCTAAGGACCACTCCCAAGAGAAGCCTTACCACGATTTTCCACTAAAGAATACGGCAGTGATAGCGATTGCATGGTAGCAATAAGAGTAGTCACCAGGGATGAGGAGACTTTTTTGAAGCATGTTACACAACGACATGAATACCCCACCGCAAACAAGGGCGATTCTGGTGGAATAAGGAAATGGGAGGAAGAAACTTCCAAACCTAAGAAGCAATGAAAAACATACACCGCAGAAGAAAAAGCCGAGTAGAAAGCCAAGAACGAGACTGAAAGAAAAAACAAGGGGACCACCATTAATGGCAAAGTAGCGCATACGGATTGGAATACACCACATGATGACATTAAAGAACAGGTTATCCAAGCACGAAAAGACAACCAACAGTGTACCCGTTGTGGAATGAATAACCACAAATTGGCTGAATGCCGACAATCAATTCAAATTTCAGCAATAGAATCCAAGAAGACTTATCATAAAAAGGCCCCCTACTCGAAGTCGGGGCAATGGAAGGCCAGCCCGTCGACTCCTTTCCAACCAAGACAATCTTCTGCTCTAAATCAGCAACAAACAGAAGAAGCACCCAGGGTCAATCAAATACAGCAACCGAAGGGATGGGACTTCAGCGAGATGCAAATAACTTAAGTTACTCCTGGCCCCGATGGCGACGGCAGTCGGGTCCTCGGAGGAAGAGCTCCCTCTGAAATCGAAAAAAAATAATGAGGGACTACATAAGTAGTAATCTGGCGTACCCCTGAAGGGCTAAGAGAACAAAGCGGATCGACCTGGGTAAAGGATTAACTAGTACCCAGAAGAAGCAAAACAGTTAGGATGACGATAAAGGAAGAGTCCCTTAGTACTATCTGTCCAACGAGGAACCCACAGAAGACAGTGCAAACCAAGGCTGATTGGGAGAGCAGGAATCCAAATTTTCAGAACAGCTCCAAAGTACATCTACCCTGACATATGAGGTGAGTGACAGGGCACATGCGTCAAAGCATCACTACGTTGTCCAACCAATACAGGGTCCGGCTGAATGTTATGAGTATAATACTGAGGATCCAGAATTACTCTCTAAGGTATAAACCAGCTTGAGACGGTACTAAAACCAGTTGTATTCGCCAGCTGGTAAATATACTGTCAGTCTGGAGGCTTATGGGAATTCTTTGGCAAGAAGTAAAGAGCGCTCGTAGTCGGCCGCCCAGTAACTGAGCTATTAACATGTTTTAGTTTGTCTGAGGAGACTTCAAGAGTCCAAACTACGCGGGCGTGGTAACAAAACCCTAATACCTACTCTCTACCACGATAACGAAAAGAAAAAACAAGGCCACATTACCCATTGGCAAACGTAAATAATCCCAAATTCCCAAACCGCACATTACAACTGCCCGGAAGGGCCGGCATATATTGAAACTCCAGGAAAACGAATACGCATCAGAGTACTTTTGGACTCCGGATCAAAGATATTTTTAATCAACCAAGACTTAGTTCAACATTTCAACATACCATACGAAACATGTCAGGATACGCTGCCTATTCTAGCCTTTGATGGAGAAATTAACCCCTCAGGCAGTAAACACTTTACTTATCGGTTACTCCTAGAAATAGGAAATAATGGCCACCGCTCAGATATCTCTTGCGAGGTAGCGGCGGCAGGCAAATACGACATAATCATCCCGTTTGGATAGTGGCATAGAGAACACCCTATTGCAAATATTGCAGACCCAAAGAATTAGGCATTCAATGAGCATTGTTGTCAAGAACATGTCAAAGATGAACCAATAGGAGGAATGTTTGAATGGGACGAAACCGTAACTTACGACGAGGAAGGACAATACTGTGGAAGAATAAAGCAAGTGGACGATCCTAACCAAATACTCTTGGACATGCTACCCCAACCCTATGAGAAATCCAAGGAGCTATTTCTCACTTCAATGGCAGTAACTTTAGCAGGCCGACGAACCTTCAATCATGTGATTGATCTCAAGCCAGGGGCTGAACCACCCTGGGGACCCATCTACCCTATATCAGCATATCAGCTAGACTTGTTAGACAAGTATCGAAAGGAGATGCTAAAGTAAGGAAAGATCGTCCATAGTCAGTCTCCAGCAGGTGCACCAATCCTTTTTGTTCCAAAGCCAGAAGGGAAACTACGTCTCTGTGTGGATTATCGGAACCTTAATAAACTAATGATGTTAAATAAGTACCCTCTACCCTTAATGGAAGAACACAAAGATCGACTGGTAGGGGCAAAAATATTCACCAAATTGGATCTAAAGGACGGTGACCATCTATTGAGAATACACGAAGGGGATGAATGGAAAATGGCGTTTGGAACCAGATATGGGGATTTCGAATACAAGGTAATGCTTTTCGGACAGGTCTATGCACCTGCAACTTTCCAAGCCATTATGAACAAAATCCTCGGAGAATTTCTCGATCATAGAGTAGTGGTTTACTTACACGACATTCTAATTTATTCCAAGACTGTGGAAGAACATGAGAAATTAGTAAGAAAGGTCCTGGATAAACTACGGGAACACCGATTGGCAATATCAATCACAAAATCAGTCTTTCATGTGGAATCGATAGAATTCCTTGGTTACATCATCGCAACCAATGGCGTTACAATGAGGGAATGAAAAGTGGAGTCCTTTAGGAACCGGTAGCCACCATGGTCGGTTAAAGATGTCCAGATATTCATCAGAATTGCAAACTCTTAACGGGCATTCATCAAAGTCTTCTCAAAAATCTGTACACCTATTACAGAAACGCTAAAAGGAGAAAAAAGTAAATTCTGTTGGGGGGCAAAACAGGATACTACTTTCGAAGAGCTCAAAAAGCCATTTGCCACGGCACCAATCTTGGAGCACTTTTACCCAGATCGAGAATCCGTAGTGGAAAGATACAGAAGCGAATTTGACCTTGGCTGCGTTTTCTCACAATTTAAGGAAAAAAGACTACATCTGGTACCTTTGCACTCCAGCAAATTGAACGAAGCGGAACGCAACTACAAGATTCACGATACAGAATTACTCACTATCTGGGAAGCTTTCAAAGAATGTCGACATTATTTGGTGGGATCGGATAAACCAATCACCGTTTACACTGACTATCAAAATTTGCAAAATTTCCTAACTGCTAAGGTTTGGAGCCAGAGGCAGATAAGATGGGCGCAAAGACTGGCAGACTATAATTTATGGATCATTTACCGACCTGGGACAAGAGGTGGAAAGCCAGACGCTCTAAGCAGACAGCCGGAGTACCGCCCTGAGGAAGGAGCTAAGCATACCAAGGAGTCTATTCTAAAGCCCGAGCACTTTGAATTAGCACTGATTTATGCCGAAGAAGAAGACGAAGGATACGTATCAGGAATCGAACAAGCAAAGTGGAACGTAATTAGGGTAAAACTAGTCTCCGCAAAAGCTACATTTCCGACCAAAGGATCAAGGCTAGCAGCGGGCAACGATCTATATGCAATTCAGGAATTCACCATACCAGCCCAGGGTCAGGTATTGGCCAAAACGGGTATAGCATTCCGGCTTCCCAAAGGCACCTATGCAAGAATCGCTCCACGTAGTGCACTGGCCAGCAAAAAAGGCATCGCTATAACTGGGGGTGTGGTGGACGCAGACTACACAGGAGAAATAAAGGTCATTATGGTAAACCAGAGTAGGGCTGATTGTCGGCTTCAACCAGGTGACCAAATAGGGCAACTCAAAATAGAGAAAATTGACACAAAAGACATGATGGAGGTAGAGAGCCTTCAGGGAACGGATCGATCAGACAAAGGATTCGGAAGTAACGATCTCGCCACTAAGCGAACCATTGAGGTATCGGACTCGCCACCCATGGTATGCTTCCTACAAGTGGAAAAAGGAAACAACAAATACTTCGATATTGAATACATAGGGAGTTACCAACAGTTTAAACAAGAACATGTTTTGATGTCAAACGCTATTCTATCCCCAGGGGAAATGAGGGCGTTTAACATAGACTTTATCACTGAAGTATTGGCAGCAGGAGGAAAGGATGAGGAATGGATGTGTAGACAGAAGGAACTAGACAGGTTGGAGGCTGAAGAGAAGGAACCACCCAAGAACTGGCATAGGAAACAGGGGTTACTCTACTACAAGAGCCGCTTGTATATTCCCAACAATGAAGTGCTACAAACCAGAATCGCCAAAGGATGTCACAACACACGAGTAGTGGGGTATTTTCAGCAAGAAAAAACAAATGAAATTGTCACCCGAGACTTCTACGGGAAACGACACACCCCTTGGATTAACGACCATGTGAGATCATGCGACGAATGTCAATACAATAAGTCGCCACGACATGCAAAGTCCGGGTTACTACAACCACCACAAGTTCCTTTCGCCGCATGGACATCTATCTCCACAGATTTCATTACCCACCTACCGGAATTCCAGGGACACACCCAGATCATGGTTGTAGTGGACCGATTCACCAAAATGGCCCACTTCATCAGCTTAGGAGAAAACGCAAAGGCCAAGGACGTGGCAGATACTTTCTTATGGGAAGTTTGCAAACTTCATGGGCTCCCCACTGAGATAATATCAGATATGGATGCTAAGTTCTCGGGGGAATGTTGGGAATCTTTTTGCAAATCGCTAAGCATTAAACGAAAGATGTCAACAGCCTACCAGCCCCAGAGCAACGGACAAACGGAAAGAACCAACCAAACTTTGGATGGTTACTTACGCAACTTCGTCAACTATGATCAGGACCATTGGAATCAGCTGTTAGCACTAGCAGAACATGCGTACAACAACTCCACTACAACCGCCCATGGGTTATCCCCCTTTTACGCAAACTATGAGTTCCACCCGCAAACGGAATGGATGAAGGAACGAGAAGCTCAGAATCCTGGAGCAAGACTCTCTGCACACTGGATGCAGAATATACACCAACGGGCGAAAACAGGATTGGAGAAAACTCGTGAAGATATGGGCAAATATTATAACCGGAAAGCAAAACTGCAGCCAGACATTAAAATTGGGGACTTAGTAATGCTAAACGCGAAAAAATATGAACTAAGCGACCAACAAAGAAACTAAGCCCGAAGCTTCACAGACCATTCAAAGTGTTGGAAGTTAAGAAGAGCAACCGAGCCTTCAAACTCGAAATCCCCCCACGATGAAAAATACATCCCATGTTCCATATATCATTACTGGAACCTTACTGAACCTCAATACGGGAGGACAGAGAACAACCACCTAGGGAACCCGAGGATGTTGAGGGAGATCTCAAATGGGAAGTGGAAAGAATAGTTAAAAGTGAGATAATCACTTACACTAGGAAGGTGAAAAGACGAAACCGGACATTCAAGGAACTTCGGTCTATTCTAAAATGGAAGGGATATGTGGAGGACGAGAATACTTGGGAACCCCGGGAAGGGTTAACAAACGCTCGGGAGATGATAGAGTGTTTTCATAGGCAGAATCCGAATATGCCAGAACAGGCCGAAGTTGAATGAACTAGGAAAGGTTTTCCTCATATGGACAAGCAAACGCATCAAGTTTTTTACGCTACTACTTCGAGTTCAAAAAGGAAGTTAGAATAAATTGGATCTAGTCATAAAAATAAAAAGGTATTAGAGGTGAAACCTAAAGGATGGAGCTCCTGTTAGGCACATTGGAAGCCCATGTATCGAACACTGGAATCCAGCGCACAGACCTCTGAAGCACACAGACCCCTGCGCACAGACCTCAAACATACGGCCATCATACCCCTGCGGCCCCGACTTTGGAGTACTACGCTCGTTGCCGCACCATTGGTAGTTGCACTCGCACTCAAGGAAGTCTTTGCAGGGACCACTCTCAATAACACCATATACGTCGCAGCCGTCGATCCGACCGGATACTGTTCGCAGGATATATGAGAAGAGAACCCAGCGAAAATTATGCAAGTGGTTCGGACCAAATCGGTCACCGTCACATAAAGTTATAGGCCTTCCAAGTTAAGACAGCTGAGGAAATTAGACAACAGTATGCATAGTGGAGACCAACAGTCCCACTCAGAGCTAGTCAGTCAGTGAGAGGCATCGCGCCCAAATAGCTATATGTGCGATTGGAAGCAAGAGTCGTCCCGAAACCTGATGCGCATGCAGGCTAACAACTGGTACCCATTGAATGCTCTGATGACCAAGGCGTTGGCCACTCCTTACATGGCTCAGTGAAGAAAGTTATAAAGCTAGGACCTATTGGGCTACCAGAACTCTGCACACCTATAATTGAAGGGAATGACACACCCTCACGAATAGATGAGTAGTGTATGTCTTCATAATGCTAAGCAAGTAGTTGAACAGTTGTCAGGGTCAGAGAGTGTTCGCACTTTTAGTTATTAGTTATTAGTTAGCCCGCTAACACTCAGACGCGGAATATAAATATCGAAGTGCCTCCCTTGCTACAAGAAATCATCAAGCACCGGAGAAGAGATCTTATCAATATAAAAAGTTACCACCCTATAACTCTTTATCTTACTCGATTATCTTTTTTATATATCAAATGACTTCTCACAAGAGCTAGTTACCCATGAGCCTTCTTAGACAAATCTCCGAAGATACCTACTCAGGCTTAGTTCGATATTATAGTCCCACTATCGGCTACCCCTAAGACAGTTACCGCGGTAATTGACAATCGTTGGGTTGTGCCATACAGCCCTTACCTGTCTCTCCACCACAATGCCCACATAAATGTTAAGGTTAGCGGTTCAGGGCAAGCTGTGAGAGATATTCACAACTACATTTACAAAGATGGGGACAGAGCAACAGTGAGTGTGGAGTCTGAGTATGATGAGATCAAGCGCTATCTGCATCGATGCTACATTGGTCCAACTGAAGCAGTTTGGCCCTTGTTTGAATTTGGTATGTATCAGCAACAGCCACCTGTAACTCATCTTGCACTTCATCTGCCAGAGCAACAGCCAGTTTACTTTTCAGATCACGAGAATCTTGAACATGTTCGTGAAGAAATTGAGTGGTCCATGACAACACCTATTGCACTCTTGCTTATAATGAGCAGAATCAAGATGGCAGACAGTACTTGTACCACGAATTCCCCATACATTATGTGTACAAAGGAAAAGTAGAGGGATGGCAGAAAAGCAAGCGAGGTACTGCAATAGGCTGCATGTATTCTGCCAGTCCATTTATGGGTGAGAGATACTATCTCCGCTTACTATTAACTGTTGTCAGAGGAGCTACTAGCTTTGAAAATCTCAGTACGGTTGATGGTATAGTATACCTAACATTCAAAGCTGCCTGTGTTGCATTAGTTCTATTGGAAGATGATGGGGAATGGGTAGCTCTGTTTCGTGAAGGAGCAGATTTCATGATTGGAAGAGCATTGCGACATCTATTTGCTTTGGCCCTACAGCATACCACCATCACCAATCCACTTGCCATTTGGGAAATATTTCAACGAAGTATGTGTGATGATGTTCCTCATCTGTTGACAACAGGTAGAGTTCCAGTACTTCCTGGTGCAGAGGAAATTGAAGATCAGATTGACCTTGACTACGGTCTTTACCTGATTCAAGAGTACTTGAAAGAATTTGGCAAAACCTTAACTGAATCTGGTTTGCCAGAACCTGTTCTCAATTGGACAATTCAGAATAGGGTAATCCATAGTGCAGTCCTAGGGGAAGAGTTGAACTATAACTGTGAACAAGAACAAGAAGCATATGATAGAATGAGAGCACAGCTGAACCCAGAGCAATCTGATTGCTTCCAAGTTATTATAGCTGCTGTACATCAACATGAGCATAGTTCCCACAGAACTCCAGGCTCTGGATTCTTCCTACAAGGTCCTGCAGGTACAGGAAAAACATTTCTGTACCACTGCTTATGCAGCTCCCTCAGGGCCAAAGGAAAGATTGTACTCTGTTTTGCTTCATCTGCTATCGTAGCTCAATTATTTCCAGGTGGACGCACTGCGCATTCAAGGTTTAAAATTCCCTTATCCAATGCTGGGAATCTGGTATGCAATATTTCCAGGAATTCCACTCATGCTGAGTTGATCAGAAAAACTCATCTGATTATCTGGGATGAGGTGCCTATGCATATAAGTCCTGTTTTGAGGAAGTGAACTGGACCTTGAATGATATTTGCGGTGGGAGTGACAGTGGACTGTTTGGTGGAATTCCAACTATTTTGGATGGTGACTTTGCACAAATCTTACCTGTCGTAAGAGGTGGTTCAAGGCAGGCAACAGTTTAAGCCTGTATTCAGCATAGTTCAATCTGGAATAGTCTACAAATCTTGAGGTTAAAGACAACTATGAGGATAGCAGCAAATCGTGCTAATCAGTTCTTCATTGACTTTCTCAAAGGTCTGGTCTCTAATCCAATACAGTTTGGCAAGATTCACTTTCCTACCTTTATTCGCAGAGTTACCACTATTGACCAACTCTGTGATTACTTATATCCACCAGATCTATTGCTGGAAGCTGTCACATCTCATAGTACTATCGTTGGCAGAGCAATTCTTGCCTTCAAGAATGACACAGTGAATGATTTCAATGACAAACTTCTAGATAGAATGCCAGGCATAGAATATCACTATGATGCTGTCAACACTGTAGAATTGAATGCAGATGTTGCAGCAGCTGAACACTATGCTGTGGAATATTTGCAAAGTATTAATATAGCTTCCCTTCCCCCTTCTTGTCTTAGACTCCGTGTTGGAGTTCCACTAATTTTACTCAGAAACCTTAGCCCAAAGCACGGTATGTGTAATGGGACAAGATTGATTCTATTAGGCATAAGCCGAAACTGTCTGAAGGTTGCGATTCTGGGAGGTAAGTGGGATGGTGAAATTCGCCTCCTACCCAGAATCAAGCTTAGAACTACAGATGAGGATCTGCCCTTCATTCATGAACGTAAGCAGTTTCCTGTCCGTGTTTGTTTTGCTATGACAGTAAATATGTCACAAGGGCAGTCCTTGGAGAAGGTTGGTGTGAATCTCCGTACTGACGCAGTCACCTATGGACAGCTCTATGTTGCACTTTCTCGGGTGACCTCATTGAATGGACTGACTCTATTGCCATCTAGTGACACCCCAACTGTGACAGAAAATATTGTATACCCTGAAGTGCTTCTCTGAAGTTGGTAATGATGGGTTACTAGCCATTGGGATGGCAGGCCTGGTTCAGAGTTGTATCTTGCCCATATGACTTATACTGAACCATGGAACTGCGTCCAGTACAGCCTCAAGTTGCTGTTAATGGTACATTGATTATTTTTACTATGTATTTTTCTTTTTATATGTATTTCCTATAATTATCTTATATATTTTTCCCCCTATTGCCCATATTATTCAATGCTCAATACTCTAATAAGACCTGTAGGGGCGAGAGGGCTGCTAGATAATTATGTACTTTTCAACAAATGCCAAGGAGTGCGTTTTTTATCTCATCATCAACCTCATAAAGGGAAATGCCAAGCCCAAGATTGATGATCAAGGATTGTGTCTCAGGCTGGGCAAGTTCTGATAAGGGCTGCATCTTGTGATAGATTGTAATACTATGATAATATTATTATTATTATGTATAATTTTTGTTAGTTAATTCTTGCTTACAAACAATTATCATACCATCAGCACTGTCTTACACAGTACACTATACATCTTTAAACATTACAATTCTGTTCCAGTTTTCAACTGGAAGACTGGCAAAGGTAATTCCATTCAGTATAATTAAGATTTCATTTTTTCTAATATAACAATTGTGGGATACAAAGGTTTTACAAATATAGGTTAGATATTAGCTGTGGAGAAAGATAAAAACTGCTAACTTGGATAAAGATTTGTGAGAACAACAATGATTACACAAGTCTGTGGTAGATGTCACAGTGTGCAGCAGGAGGAAGAGTATGATAGAGATGGAGAAGGCAGATTGAGAAAAGGATGTTGGAATTGTTTGGTAAGTGTATAGTAAAGCATATATTGAATTCAACAATTTTTTATTTCACTATATCTTGGATGGCTGGCAATAAATTAAATATTATTGGAATTAGTACTAAATTAATAAATTTGTATAGGCAAGAGAGAGTGAGAAAAGGGCAAGTAGAAGATGTACTCAGAATCCGGCAAGATGAGAAACTCAGCCTTACGAAATTCCAATAGAATCGAATATGGATATCGAATCGAGAGACTATCTTCAAAGAGAAGCTCCGCCAGTCCTAGAAAGCAATTCTCCTCTCGCATACCTTGAGAATAATACCAAATGGAAAGCTCTTGAATGTGGCAGAATGAATGTCAAGTGTCCAGATTGTGGCGCATTAAACTGGATTGCGTTACAGATCACTAAACATGGAAAGCGCAATCCGAAATTTGACAAGTGTTGTAAACATGGAGGTGTAACACTTCCCATGCTTCAGCAATTACCTGAACCACTCAATTCATTATTGAGTCAACAAGATCCCAAAGCCAAAGCCTTTTGTGCCAACCAGCGTTTATGGAATTCAACATTTTCTTTCATCTCAGTTGGGCATAATATGAATAACAGAAGTGCAGTTCAAAGTAGTGGTATTCGCAACCTTCAAATACATGAAGAGTTACACCACCTTCAAGGCCTCTTACAGCCTCCAGGTCCTGAGGATACACGATATTCACAAATGTACCTGTACAATCCTGAGTTTGCGAAACATCTTAGAGCAACAAGTCATCCCACTCTGGAGCCAAGACTTCTCAATGAACTTACGGATATGCTCTATGCCTGTTCTCCTTGGATTCAGATATACGGAACTGCGGTTGAACAATTGGCCATACCAGCTACTTCAGCTGATGAATATACAATTATCCTCAATCCACAGTTGCAATTAATTGTGAATAGTGGTGCAAATTTTAGGAGAGTCAATCTACCCTCTGCTAATGAGGTGGCAATGATAGTGCCAGAAGAGTATGGAGAGCGAGGATTTCGAGATATTATTCTCGGCAAAAAAAGTCCAGACGGCAATGATAATCAAGTAGAGCGTGGATATCATAGGATAAACCAAGACATGCCGCATATCTGCCGCTACACTATATTCTGATGTTTCCTTGGAGGGAGACAGGGTGGCACTAGGGCTTAGAGTTGAATAATTGGAATCAGGAGAGAGAAAGGTTACGACTAGGTCAATGAATATTTTATCGATTTCGACTGCATTTAAGAGAGAATGAACCAAATACAATATTTCAATGCCGAAGACTCTTTCAATAGCTTGTTGTAGACATATTGGCTGCTACAGATAAGAATAAGTTGCTTTGGATTCGGTTGCACCAGAGTGAGTTATATCCGGATTTATACAATGGCCTGGCAGATATATTACAGAGAGATCATCTTCAACTAAATTTATCGAATATTGGAAAAAAGGTTATATTACCTTCTAGCTTTTTAGGTGGTGATAGATTTATGCCACAAATCTATCAAGATAGTATGGCTATTGTTCGATATATGGGACATCCCTTATTATTCATCACATTTACAGCATATCCCAAATGGGATAAAGTTACAAGAGAACTTTTGCCTTAACAAACCGCTCCTGATAGACCAGACCTTATTACACAGGTCTTTTGGTTAAAACAAAAATCAATGCTGAAAGAGATTAAAACGGATCATATCTTGGGCCACTGTACAGGAGTTGTCTGGACAATTGAGTACCAGAAACGCAGATAGCCCCATATGCATCTTTTGTTTTTTCTAAAGACTGATCACACATTTCTAACTCCACAAAATGTGGATAGAATTATCTCAGCAGAATTGTCAGATGAAGCAACAACTCAGGGATAGGAGCATGGTGATATTGTCAAATCTGAAATGGTTCAGACACAATGTGCTGGAGGAAATACCTATACCAATTGCAGAAAATACATGGCAGGGCAAAATCGACCTGCAGGTTCTAAGCATTATCCTCGGAATTTTCAACATGAAACTATTATCCAAGAGAATGGTTACCCACTATATCGCCGTTGCGATTCTGGCCACAACTTCATTATACAATCCAAAGGAACAGCTCAAGGACAGCCTATTATGATTGATAATAGATATGTGGTTCCATACAACCCATACCTAATTTGGCAGTATAAGGCCCATGTAAATGTTGAAATTTGTGGATCAGTAAGGGCCATTAAATATATACAGGAATATATTTAAAAGGGGGGTGATCAGGCAACGATAGAGTTGGAATCAGAAATAAATAAAATAAAACAATATCTAAATGGTCGATATATAGGACCCACCGAGGCCATTTGACGATTGTTCGAATATAAAGTTCATGAGGAACTCCCTTCAGTAACCTATCTGGCAATTCACCTGCCTGATGAACAGGGAATTTACTTTCCTGAAGCGTTTAATTGCGAAGAGTGACAGGAGCGGGTGGAGAATTCTAAAACAACATTGACAGCATTTTTTGATTACGACCATCAGCATAGCGATGGAAGGGAACACTTATATCATAAGTTTCCTGCACATTATCGGTATATTTAGAAAAAGAGATGGCAAAAAAGAAAGCAAGAAGGAACAGCTGCTATTGGGAAATGTGGTCAGCAAGTACATTTATGGAAGAGAAATACAATTTGCGACTATTGCTCACAGTTGTAAGAGGACCAAGTGGATTTGAGCACCTTAGAACTGTGAGTAATCAGCATTATAATACTTTCAAAGAGGCATGCGTGGCATTGGGTCTACTGGAAAATAATGGAGAGTGGATTGAAACCTTTACAGAAGGTCAGCATTTTGCCAGTAGGTATGCTTTACGACAACTATTTGCTACTGCTTTACAGTATAGCACTATAGCAGAGCCTATTAATATATGGAACCAATTCCAGGATGTACTTTGTGATGATCTTCCTAATTATCTTGCTACTGGACGTGTTGCACTACCTGATAATGCACAAGAAGGAAGGTAGGATGTCCATTATGATTATGGATTATACTTGATTCAACAACTATTACTTCAGTTCAACAAATACCTTTTAGACTTCCAGCTACCTCTTCCTTTCTTGCACTGAAATCGACAACCAGGAACTTCTCAAAATGCTCTAATTGCTGAAGAGGAAGCTTATTCGCTTAATATAGAGACTCTAACATTTCAAACATTGGCTCAGAGTTTGAATATTAAGCAAAGAGAATGTTTTCACACTATCATTCAAGCAACTACAATACATAACCGTCAACATGGCTCATCAAGCTTTTTTCTTCAAGGGCCAGCTGGAACAGGAAAAACATTTTTATATAAGTGTTTGTGTGCATATTTTCGCTCAAAAGGCAAGATTGCTCTGTGAGTTGCATCTTCTGGAATTGCAGCACAGTTATTTCCTGGAGGACGGATATCTCATTCGCAGTGTAAAATTCCTCTAAGCAATGATCGCAATGCTAATTGCAATATTCCGAAGAATTCTCCATTGGCAGACCTGATTCAACAGACAAAACAGATTATTTAGGATGAAGTCCCTATGCAGCATCGAGCGTGCTTTGAATTAGTCAATAGAACTTTGAATGATTTGTGTAATTCACAACATGGATCTATATTTGGTGGATTTCCTGTAGTTCTTGGTGGGGACTTTGCACAAATTCTTCCTGTGGTAAAGCGTGGGTCAAAGCAAGCTACTATTCTTGCATGTATTCAACATGCTTCGCTATGGTCCAACTTAAAGATTCTCAGCCTGACTCAAAATATGCAAGTTATTGAGGGCACTCAAAACCAACTCTTTCTCCGGTTTCTACAATCACTTACCTATGATCAAAGTTTTCATGGACACTGAACACTTCCACATTATATTGGCTGTGTTTATACTACAGATATTTTATGTACAGCCATTTATCCTCTGGAACTACTTCTCAATAGTCTAGTCTCACAAAATAGATTCAGAGGAAGGTCAATTTTCTCATACACCAACGATGCTGCAAATGAGTTTAATGGAACACTCATTGCTACAATACCTGGCGAAATCCATGAATTTTACAGTGTCAATTCAGTTCATATAAATGAGGAAACCACTAAAGCAGAACCTCTCCCTGCAGAATATCTCCAGTCAATTGAGCTTCCATCATTGCTGCCAGCTATTCTCAAACTGAAGGTTGGAGCATCTGCAATATTACATCGAAATTTAAGGCCCAAGGAAGGTATGTGCAATGGCACAAGATTTCGGATAGTCGGCCTGTGTAGGAATTGTTTGAAAGTGGAAATTTTAGGTGGCACATATGATGGGAAGATGAGATTAATACCCTTTATTAAACTAAGATCATCTGAAGAACATGTGCCATTTCTTCTCACTCGGAAGAGGTTTCCAATAGGTCTCTCTTTTGCTATGACTGTCAAAAAATCACAAGGACAGTCACTGGAGCATACTGCAGTTGATTTAAGGACAAATGCATTTACTCATGCTCAATTGTATGTTGCATTATCCCGAGTCACTTCTGTTAATAAACTGAGTGTACTTCAATTGGAGTCTCAAAATCGTTCTCCTGCGAATATTGTATATCCAGAGATTTTTCTTTTTTTGTTTTTTTTTTATAATTGCAACACATATTATTTACTAATTTACTTACCGGTATAATGAAACTTATTAAATTTTATCACAAAACAGAAGTAGTAGTTACTCACAACTTTCAACTTCATAGAACTCTAGAAACTACTTATAATAACTTTATATGTAACTTTTGATGCCTCCCAATTGTTCAAACTGTAGTTGTAAAAATTTTTATAATAACAGCACATATAACTACTAATAGACTGTCCTGTATAATGTGGACTAGGAAATATTGACATGGGAGAAAGGGAGGGGGTACTCATAATTTTCAACTTCATAGAGCCTCAGGAATTGAATATGAAAACTGAATGAGAAATTTTCATAATCCGGTAATTGTTCAAACTATAGCTATACCAGTTTTTATAATTGCAACATATAGTATCTACCCCTAATACACTGTCCAGTATATATGGCTTATTAAATTTTACTATATGAGAGGAAAAGGTTTTAGTCACCCTTTTTGACTTCATAGAGTCCTGGAAACTAATTATCATAACCTAATGAGAAAGTTATATATTTTCCTGATTGTTCAAAACATAGCTATACTATTCTTTATAATTGCAACACTGATTATCTACTAATATATGAGCTTGTATAATTTGCTGAATTAAATTTCAATAAATACAAATAGGGAAGATAATTGATAATTGTAAACTACATAAAGACATAATACTAGACTGTCACTTGTACTTCATAGCTAGAGGGTTCTCATTTTGTTAGTTCCTGTACTGGTCATTATTTATAACTGAAGAGAGATATTAGAACCTAATACTGGTTAGGTTTTAGGTCAAGACTTTATATCAAATAATCAGATTTAGATAAAGATATACATATAAAATAGTATTTAATATGGGTTTTTGATATATATATATGGGATGGCTAAAAATACTTTATTCTACATTTTTATTTTCCATAATACACAATCCAACAACACTAGATTATTTGAATTCACTTTTTATCTTTTACCAATAATTCTATATTCTCTTATTCTTCTTCCAATACATATTGTTATTTTCTTAATTATTCTGCCATAAATGGCCTTCGATACTCGTACAACCACCCAGCAGTGGATGACCTTCCTATAGACAATGAGTAATATGAACCTTATAGCTGGATTTCGAATCAACATTTATCCAAAGTTAGCGATATATAGGAATGCCAGGTTCCATTGATTATATGTGAGATCTGCGGAGGCAGATGCAGCAAGAAAGATTGAGTTGGGAGAATACACTCATGCGCAGGATGCTGCAAAATTTGCAGAATAGTCACTTGGAGTGACTATTATCACCTAGCTTATCTCGATTCACAGCGATGGTACCCTTACAATCTTTACCAATACATTAGGCAATGCAAGCGAAGAACATTCATCAGGGGATTGGCTTGCTTATGTAATCTTTTATCATGAAGGCATTCTTGGTATCTATGATCCAAGCTTTGTACCTCGAAGCAGGACTCTCGATGGATGTACTGGAATACCACTGGTTAAAGAGGTGGTAAAGGCCATTCGTGGCAAAGCAACAAAGCATACAATTACGGGAATTTGGATTGGAGGAGTGGGACATGATGGTACATTGTACCAAGAGATGACTAGAAGATGGGTTTATCACGAGATTGAGGTGAGAAGAGGGGTTGATCTGGGAAATTGGGAAGAGAGAGTGGGTTGGACAAAGCTGCATTTTTAGTGATGGGGTCAAAAGTTTATAGGCTGGTGTATTTCTATATATTATTATTAAAAAAAGTTTGAATTTGAATAAAAATTACAGATCTCACAAGCTGGTACATGAGGTTGAATCACATGGCTAAACATAGAAGTACTCTAACTACAGTGTGCATTTAGTTATTGAATAGTAGTGATTTGACATGTAGACAGCAATGCAACCCTGGAGCTCTCAAGGGGGCCTATTCTAGTACAATAGTACTATACATGGTATAGTAGATCCTCGATCCCTCTTACACCTCCAGTGAAAGAAATTACAACAACAGTGACACGTCACATTTCGAGTTTTGACCAGCAGGATCCTTGGAATTTATCTCATGAAATTTTCAAGTGTTTATTTTACTTCACGAAGTTTATTAAAATCCAGCAAGGTTTAAGAGGAAAATCCATCTCTTAAATCTATTCTTTTATCTTCCTAAGCTTTTACACATTCTGGTCTATCACCTAGTCACCGGACTTTAAGCTTTAGCAAAGGTTTCTGCTAAGAAGACATCATTTTGAGCAACATAGGTTGCAAATAACGATTTGGCGTTGGGGGTGGCATTTTGCCGCATCCAGGGGTTGGAGAAGTAGGTATTGAGACTCCAGCATCATGTGTCGGTATTGTCAAGGAGATTAAATTGTAAGGAAAGGGTTGAGGAGAAGAAGAAGACAATATTTTTGGAGGGGAGAAAAGAGGAGATGGCTGAGGTTGTGGCTGAGGCTGATGGGACGTCATCCATTGCAAGTGGTATTTACATGGCTAATGCTGTGGCTGAGGAAAGGGAATTGAAAAGTGACGTTACGGTGGAGAAGATACATGGTGATAAGGAGAGGAGAATAGCATATAGGGAGGGGGCACTGTTGCCGTGGTGCGCGAGGTTGGGACAAAAGATGAGTGATTGTTTGGAGGATGCGGAAGCGGAGTGGAAGGTAGAGATTTTTTCAGCCGATGTTGAGGTTGATCAGGAGGAGCGGGCTATAGCGGTAGTGAGATTGCCTGAGGTTTTCTTGGTATGGGTAGAAAAGAGAAGGAGAGATGAGAGTGTTGAAAGTTCGGGTGATGAGGATGAGGTGAGATCAGTGATGAGTCAGGTGAGAACTGTGCCTACAGGGCTGAATAGTGGGGATTGGCAGGGTGAGAGAAGTTTGGGGAATTGGGTTCTGAAAGGGCAAAAGATGGATTAATGAACTCTAGGCTAGTTGCCCGTAGTGGCCCTACGCAGTGACCATTTGGGATATCCCGGGGGACAGACGCCTGGCATCAAAGTCCAAGGGCAAGTGGGGGTCACGGTCTGAGGCCTAAGGGGAATGATGTGTTTAGAAGGTTCAGGTGATTGGTTTCTGGATTTAAATTGTTTTATTTTGGGAGATAGCTAGAATATATTTCATACGACCCTTTGTAAGTTTTGTGATTTATTTTGTGATTATGGTTGCTTGTTTTATTTATTGGAATTGTTTTGGGATTTGTTAGTATTCGTTTTGTTATGGGATTGTAGTGGAATGTGTGGCACCCATGCCGGGGAGGTCTGTATAACCGAGTCGCAAGAATGACGAGGGGGCTGGATCCGGGTGTTGGTTACGTCGCGTGTTTCTAGGGGTTTTGAGGAGTGGTACCGTAGGGGCAGACACTCGTATTGAGTACAGAAAGCCCATAGTATTGTAGGTAGCTAGTAGTTAGATGGCTAGTAACAATCAAAAAGTTCAAAAAAAAAAAAAAAAAAAATTGTAGAGTGCATATAAGAAACAAGATTGACAAGTTCCAAAAGAAATTCTGCCATAATGCTATATACTATATCCGAACCCAAGCCCGTTCTATTATTAAGCCAAATAATTAAGAAATACAAGAATTGTAAAAGGCGGAGCTCACACTAGAAAAATGCTAAATTTAGTCCGTGGAATGCCAGAAAACGAAAAAGGGAAATCAGAAAAGTGAATGTCCTTCATCCATACATCTCAAACTTGATTACATAAACTCCGCCGGTTGAGTTGACATTTGCAGTAGTAAATGGCGACGTCCGCAGATAATCTGATCGCCCTGGGGGGCCGAATGGGAATTATGGGAGCGGATAGAAACGATCACAAAGCGTCTGCTAAGGTTGTAAAATGGCCTCATGGGTAGGCGCGAAGCCAGCGAAAGAGGTGATATCTTATGCCGCGCTGGGAGTTGCAGGCTTTCGGACCTTGAATAGCATCACTATTCCAACATGCCCATTCAGAGCGGCCCACAAGAGCGGGGTTTGGCCATAATTGTCAGGCCTATCGGGGCTAACGTCTTCTCGTCTCAAGAGCAGCTTCACTACTACATCATACCCGTTCTTGGCAGCCCACAAGAGCGGTGTTTGGCCATAATTGTCTGGCCTATCGGGGCTAACGTCTTCACGTCTCAAGAGCAGCTTCACTACCCCACCACGCCCATTCCCGGCAGCCCACGAGAGCGGGGTTTGGCCATAATTGTCAGGCCTATTGGGACTAACGTCTTCCCGTCCTAACAATAGCTTCACTACTCTATCATCCCCATTCAGGGCGGCCAGCAGGAGCGGTGTTTGGCCATCATCGCGAGCCCTATCGGGGCTAACGTCTTCCCGTTCTAACAGTAACATCACTGCTCCATCATTCCCATTCCAAGCAGCGAACAAGAGCGGTGTTTGACCACAATCGTCAGGCCGATCGGGGCTAACGTCTTCCCGTTCCAACGGTAGCTTCACTACTCCATCATGCCCATTCTCGGTGGTACACAAGAGCGGTGTTTTGCCAGAATTGTTAGGCCTGTTAGGGTTAACGTCTCTCTGTTCTAATAGTAGCTTCACTAATGGATAACGTCCATTCTTCGTGACCCACGTAAGCAGCGTTTGGCCATCACTGTCAGGCCTATCGGGGCTAACGTCTTCTCGCTCCAATAGTACCTTCCCCACTCCATGATACCCATTCTTGGCACCCCCCGAGAGGGGCGTCCGACCATGACTGTCTGGCCTATCGGGGCTAACGCCTTCTTGCCCCAACAGTAGCTTCACTGCTTCATGATGCCCATTCTGGGCGGCCCACGCAGTGTTCCCAACCGTCCAGGGCGCCCTGCAGGGCCCTGGGGGCCTGTAGTCCCGGGCGGCTTAATTCCGGACGGCGGCTTACGGCGTCCGTTTTTCATAAAGACGGCCGCCTTGGGGGTTGACGGCCGGGCCCCACAGTCTTAATCCAAATGGGATCTTCCGATAGGGCTCGCTTGTGATCTGCAGGGCCCGGTCGTCATCTGCAGGGCCCGGTCGTCATCTGCAGGACCCTGTCGTCACCTGCAGGGCCCGGCCGTCATCTGGCGGGCCCGCTTGTCAAATGCCGGGTTCAGCTCTCACGAGCCAGGCCGTATCCGAATCTTAATCAACAACCTATTCGCCCCATGTTTTTATAGTTAGTGGGTTCGCTATTGATAACGATTAATACTAAATTACAAAGTTAGGATCCAGGAGAGACACCTATAGGGCCCTGCAGTCCGTCCCGGGCAAAAGGAAGGACGGCCCATTGCATTGCCGTCCGTCCCGGGCACAGTCCTGGAAATTGGCGTCCGTCCCGTCTTGAGCAAAAGACGGACGGATGGACGCTTGGGAACACTGGGCCCACGAAAGTGGTGTTTGGCCATCATTTTCAGGCTTATCAGAGCTAACGTATTTCCTCTCCAACAGTATCCTCACTACTCCAACATGCCCAATCTGGGTGGTCCACGAGAGCGGTGTTTGATCATAATTGTCAGGCTGATCGGGGCTAACGTCGTCCCGTTCCAACAGTAGCAACACTGCTTCATGATGCCCATTTCGGGTGGCCCACGAAAGCGGTGTTTGGCCATCATTGTCAGGCTTATCAGGGCTAACGTAGTGATGGGCATGATCATGGTCGATCATAAAATTTAGGTGTGCTCGAGCACGATTTATGCTCGAGCATAACCGAAATTTCCTGCTCGAGCATGATCGTACCCATCACTAGGCTAACGTCTTTCCTCTCCAACAGTACCCTCACTACTCCATCATGCCCACTACAGGCGGCGCACGAGAGCGGTGTTTGGCCATTATTGTCAGGCCTATCGGGGTTAATGTATTTCCTTCCAAATTGTACACTCATTACTTCTGGCACTCCCCATCGACGACCTATGCTCCCAAGATTGACAAATAGGGGACCAAGAAATAGCCTGACCACCCCTTGATGCCCAATTCTAGCAGCCCATGAGAGTGCCGTTCGACCATACTCATATCCGGCATCTCGGGTTGAGTATGCTTCTGTTGCAAGAGCAATTTTACTACCTCCCCACGCCCATAACTTGCGGCCCACATAAGTGGCGTCAGGCCTGCACTATCTCTCTGGTTCACATCCCATTTCTTCGTCCTTATTAAATCAAGTGCGGCTTCCGCAATGCCGAAATATGAAGTACAGTGTAGCGCAGAAAACGGCCTGATATCGCTAGTCGGGTAATCAAAAAACTGATTTCTGGCTGAACTCGAAAGTAACCTGGATGATATGTGGCTATGGTATTGATCAAGAAGGGCGACCGCAATGTATCTTGAGAAGTCTGAAAGCTCTATTCGCATGTGAGTTCCCTAATACAAAGAGCAATATCTCAGGAGGGGTGTGTCTTGGAGGTCACGAGAGGAGCTGGCGGAAAGGCCTTTAATAGCTTGGAAATTGAGATATGTCAAACAGGTTTTCGCTATTCTCGAGTGAGGTCTGTTAAACAAGTCGGCATGGCCGGAAAGATACTCTTTGAGTGTGAAATAGATCAGCCTGATCGTGGAGGACCCTTCATCGACGGCTTCAAGTCCTTGACAACAGCTTAGCACTGTCCGGATCGAAGGTATATTGTTGGCATTAATCTCCGTTGATCCTATCTCTACTGCTAGCGCGTGACATATCTCACGGACCTTTAACAACCGTTCCGAATGTGAAATCCACATCAAGGTCTCTATCCCGAGCCTTGCTCCATCCCCTTCCTGTGCCTTTATCCGCCGTATTGTTGCATCGTATGCGCCTCCCAAGCCCAAGCCATCTGGCATCGTGGCGAGCTTCTCTCGCCTCCGATGGAGTGTCGTTTCCTGAAGAATCGCCTTGATGTTTAGAGACAGCAGCAGGAATCTAGACACAGATCCGTCAGCTTATAGTTTTACATATCTCTTTCAGCGTCGTTGCTTCCTACTTACATTTCTGAAACCGTCTCGGGAATGTTCTTATAGTGTCCGCCTCCAAGCTCTTGTCCATTGCGTCTGGTGTTGCATCCTTTTTCAGTTTCGCTTGCAGGAATCGAACAATATCATCCTTGGCGGGCATAATAGATACAGCCACTACCATCCCAGCAAGACGTTTCTCCACCTCATCTCGGATCTGCAATCTTCCGGCCAGAAATATCCGAGAGTCCGGGGACTTGTATAAAATTTGTTTGAGTGAATCAAGCACATCCGCCCGATGCTCCGTCATGCACTCGTCTAGGGCGTCAATACATATGAAAGTGGGTCGTGAAGACGAGATATCCTGCAGCATCTCCACAATTTCGCCCAGTCCCAGTTTCCGGCCCCCTATGACATTTTTCTGGTCTCGAAAGGCCTGGGTGATCTTCGCCGGAATCTCTTCTAGTCCACAAACAGCCTGCTTTAGGAGGGAACTCATGATGCTCGTTGGGGATTGCTCATTCTTGGCCGCGAAGTCGAAGTAGAAGCATGCGACTGCGGCATTTTGTCCCCTCGCCCAATCGCCTAATGTATTTATTATTAATGAGCTGGAATCACAGCTTCTTAGCAACACCTTTGCTTTAGTGAGAATATGGTTTCTTACGTGATGTAAGTCTTCCCGACCCCCGGATCTCCGTAGCAAAACAAGGTCGGATTATCCCTTTCGCCACCGCGAATGCCATCGCGCCAATTCTGATATTCCTCCGATCGTAAAGGCTAGTCTCCCACTGGCACATGTTCGACTCGGTGCTCTCTAATATCTTGATGCCGTATCCGGGGGTCTAGTGGGGATAACCATGCGAGAATCTCAGCCCTTTCGCCCGCACCACCAAAGTTCACGTTATACACATTGTTGAACGAGTTGGTATTAAAGGAGTTGTTGGTGTTGGAAGAGCTGCCATTTTGCCCAAGACGAGGTTGTGACATTTCCCTTTTGTTGGTGTTTAAGAATTTTACTGTCTCAGACCGCCCAAGGGATAACCGAGTGAGAATGTGACAGTTTTAGGTGATGTCACGTGACTAAAAATAATACCACAACTACCAGTATCGCACCTGTCCCTCAGAACCTTAAAGGCACTGTAACAACAATTGGTATTTGTACCACCTACGAGGCATCACTTTCTATATCTACAACAAATCTCTGAAACAATGCCCGCCATGCCCGCCATGTCCACCTCGCAAGCCGACGCCTATCCAACCCCCCCGGACAGCTCCCAACCCATAGAGCCCGAGAAACCAACTGACGCCGATCCAACCCCCCTCGACAGCTCCCAAACCACCGAGCCCGAAGGAGGACTCGACATGCATTATTACCTTACCGAGGGGCTAGAGGGTGCAGAACATTATGAATATCATGATATTCGCTCATTGAAGGCCGTAATCGATTTGCGAGCTGACAACTTCCGTGCCGGTAAAGCTGACGAATCCCTTCTGCCGTACGTAATTTTTTCTCCGGTAACCCGACACCAACTTGACACGATCAATAGCGTCCGGAACACACGTTACAAAAAGCTCCGCATCCTTTATCTCAATCAACCACAGGTGTTGATAGTAAAACACATGCTGAGCCCGATCCACGAGATGGCCGCTAAGGTGTTCGAACGTATCATCATCAAAAAGATAGATGAGGGGGGGCAGGGAGCAATGATTATACCGATGGGCAGTACCACTTATGAGGGATTCGTGTGTGGGAAAGAGCCCGATGGCTCGTTGAGACCTCGCCTAGCACGTCCGGGCCACTCTGACTGGCCGACAGTTGTACTTGAATGCGGGGTGTCCGAGACGGCACGGCGCTTGACTGTCGATGGCCACTGGTGGATCGATAATTCGAATGGTGCAGTAAAGATTGTACTGCTTTTTTTTGTCTCCGTGAGGTATAAAACGATCCGTATCGAATTGTGGACAAAAGACACAGTCGAAAAGGCAAACCAGACCCGTTTCACAGATAAAGAACAAGTGACTGGTCCAACACTCAAAAAGTCTATCAAGATTACTGCAAATTCTGTTACTGGTTCCCCATTAAAGCTAAGATTTCGCGATATCTTTCTCCGTGGGCCGAAAGCGAAGCGCGGAGAAGGGAATTACACCATCACGGAGGACGATATGCGAGATTACTACCAGCAGATCTGGCCCCCTGAGCCGGAAGTCAATTCTCAAGACGAATCCTGTAAGTTGTCTTTGTTCTCTTGTGTGAATTTCATTCAAAGCTAATTCTAGCAGCCATGGAAGAAAAAAGTGCATCGAGCGCCTCGTCCCACAGGTATATCATTGATTGAGGTTAAGACTTGTTTCTTTGGGATATTGCCTTGGTCGTCCCAAATCCTACATCTTTGTACTCTATTTTCTGCCTGTGGCACGTGCTTCGAGCTCTTGCGTTAGATTTGGCGATGTCAAAGGAGTGTGATGTCGATGCCGTGTTTCACTTTAGTATGACAAAAATATTTACTTCAAACGTATTCAGAAGGTTTGCATGGAGATACAGAAACGACTGGTGGATATGCCAGTGAGCTGTAGATATTGTTCAGGAGGGGGTGCAATTAAACTAAAAAGCTGGTGATCAGCTCGGAGGCGCTTTTGAGGGATAAGGTGAATTAGTTGAGCAATGGAACCCTCTTGTCTGTGACAACAGGTCTTTGGCAATAGGCTAGTAATGTCTCTATTGAAGGGATATTGTCGCTATTGAGAATCGGCCACCATATTTCGATTGCTAGGGCGTGAAGCAGTTGATAACCTTCAAGGACCGCTCCTTATGGGAGATCCCTGCCAAACGGCCATGCCAGGCCTCACTTTCTCCTCACCCTTGCCCTTTATCCGATCCAGTGTTGTGCCATAGGTGTCCCCTAGCCTTAAGCCATTAGTCATTGGGTTAAGCTCTTGTCGCCTAAATATCCCCTCTTTTATTCCAAATTTCACATATTTTTAGCGTTTCCATTAGTGTTCGCAAACGTCTAGTCCTTCTAGTAAATGGTGGCGCCTAGAGGCCCTGGTCCAGTAAATGAAGTGGGTAGTGCTGGACTCCAGTCCTGCAGGCCATAGAAGTAGCAGTTTAGACTGACAATAGTCCGCCTACAGTCCACCTACAGATACCGCGTCTGGTATTTGAAATTTTTTGACACCACCAGGGCACACTGCAGGGCTGGTGAATAGATATGTTCGTATAGCAAAGTGAAATAAATAAAAGAAACTGAAAGGAAGAGAAAAATTACTGATCAGACAATTTGAAAAATGCGGTAACATTGCGAGAAAGAAAACAAATGACAAGGTTGATTAACCAAAAAGCTAATCACCTTTTTGAAATCCATAAGATGTGATGCCAGTGCTTCTGCGAAATCTGTCAACCGCCTACAAATTCTGGTAAGGCATTTTCAAAGAAAGCCAGTCCGTCCAGTCCGGCCGTTCCTCCTGACAGGACTACCTAGTCGATAGCCTCACATCTGGACGGCTTGGCCTAGTGCAGAGGGCCTCTAGTATTCCTGGTCCTGTCTGGCCGGCTGCGAACACTGGTCTCATCTGCCCGGAAGCTAGCTTAGCGTTGTTTGGTATGGGGTTCTTGGCACCGTTAATGGCCTTGCACGCGAAAGTTTCGGGAAATGTGGAGCCCAGGCCTGACACTCCCCAGCACGGCCCGGATTGAAAAGTCTCTGTAATGTAGCCACGCAGGTCTACTATTGTGGATGCGGCTAGCGCTCAGCTGCTATCATATGAACATGAAGCGCCAGCGGCACCGATGATACATGAATGGACTACCGGTAGTGTGGCTACGAAGACCTTTCAAACTGGAGTGATGCCGGCTCAGCCTAAGTTGGTGCCAAGCCAGTGTCCTCATCTCCAGAAACTTTTGTAATACGCAAGCACTACGGTTGATTCTGGACCCGGCTCTGGCTAATTCCAATCTCACCGACTCTCTTTACCCACCTTCTCCTGTCCAACTTCAAAACTTAATGCCCTATTATTGCGAGTGGTCAACACATTTTCCGACTCCAATATAGTTATCAATTCTGCAGAAGGACCTCCGACACCTCGCCTGATCATCAGTCGGTCAAGAAGCGATTAGGTTTAGGGCTACTAAAAAGTAGCTGGCTAATACCAAAATATTCTTAGGGTCACCACCGTCCTCATCCGATTCGAGGCGCAAGAATCAGCTGTTAATCAGGCCAATTTACTTTACCCTTCCACCAGGTCGAATTACTCTGAATTACAACGCTGGGAATAAAATAGAAAGCTTCCTCTCGTTCTCGGTAATGAGCCCATTCTCCGTTGAACTGGAGAAAATAAAATCAGATATCTAAAGAAAGACTCTACACAGCTGGCTCAAGTGTACCATATCGCACTCGTTTTAGTGGACACTACAGATACAGATACCGGTACTACATAAGGTTAGGATAGAAGGTTCATGAAGCCTAGGGCAAATCCCCCCCGAAATGACTCCACATACACGCTACCACCAGATAGAAGGACTGCGTCATTGACGGGATGAGCGTGTGATAGACATCACTGCCAGGAAACACCTTGAACCAGCCCGGGGCGAAACATTCTACTTTTGCTAGAGTACAAACACCTCCCCATACACAATTCGGCAGTCCCATACCCAATCCTGCCGAAACAACTATTTCCCTATTCCATTTTCTAATCATGTCTATTTCTAGCGGGCAATACACACAAATATATAAGAGCAACAATGATCAAATTGAGTACAAAAGGTTCCGGTTCCAAAACCTGGCCCGGATGAGGCTTTAATCAACATCAAATATACCGGGGTGAGTTGCGGGATCTGATTTGGTTTGATAGTTGGCTCTTGTTATTAATTTAGATTCTAGTTTGCAATACCGATCTTCAGGTAAAAGCCCCCTGCTAGATTGCGGTAATGGGAAGTTATTAACAATGAGTAGGCATTGAAGGCTGACTGACCTTTGCACACTAAACAAATCTGATTGGCGGTCACTAAGGTATGATCTTTTCGTTAGGCTAAAAAGTGTACGTTTCTGACCGTCTTCAAGGTGCCGGTGTTGTCACTATGTACGGACTGGTTGAGTACATCAAAGTAGGCGACAATGTGGGCACTAAGTGGCTCAACTGGAGTTGTGGCCACTGCACATTTTATGAGTTTGTTCTGCTTGATTTTTGTACGACCCTACTAAGGTAAAATATGTATGGCTGGAAACAAGCGCTTGTGCGAGAATTCTCTACTCTCGGGATACACTGTGGATGGCACTTTCCAGCAATATACGATTGGCAAGGTCGCGCATGTCCCTAGAAGTCTCAAAGGAGTCCTGTTGGATGCGATTGCACCTATTCCCTATGCCGGAATCATTGTTTGTACCCAATGACTACCTATTGGCCCCTATCAAACTAACTCTAGTAGGTTTATAAAACCCTTAAATAATCTGAGGCGTGGACAGGCCAAACTATAGCCATCTTCGTGCCGGTGGTCTTCTTGGCTCTCTTGCTATAATCGTCCTAGGATCTTTCCCTCAAATTATAGCTAATTGAAGGATATTAAGTGCAATACGCCAAAGCAATTGGTTTCCGTATTATAGCCATCGATACTAGGAGCGAAGAGCAAGAAATCTGTCTAGACACAGTTGGTGCTGGGGAATTCATGGATTTTGCGAATGGTGATGTAGTGGCAATTGTCAAGTCAGTGACCGGGGTTCTGGGTGCCCACGCTATAATCCTTCTCGCCATGAGCGAGAAACCTTTCCAACAGGCCGCACAGGTAAATCTACCCTGGAACTGCTCCGCCTTAAAAAAAAATTAAGCAATCAACGCCTAGGGTGAATAATAGTATTGCAGGCCTCATGGAACCATAGTCCGCGCAGGTCTCCCCCTGAAAGCTCGAATTTCAGCCGAAGCACTCTCGACCGTCATCAGAATTATTTCCACCAAGGGGTCCTACGTCGGCAGCCGTCTCGACACCCAGGAAGCAATCCACTTCTTTGTCCGTGACCTCATCAAAGCTGTGTTCCGAACCGTCCGGGGCCCACGGGGGACGGCGGGGATAATGCCAAGAGGACGGGACGGGACGGGACGGGACGGGACGGGACTGCTAGCCGTAGTCCGGTGTAGGGCAAATTACTCGACGGACCGCCGGGCCCTACACTCTAGGCCGTTCTTAGTATAGTGTGAGACACATGTGATATCGGCTACTTATGCGGACGGCAGGGGAGATGGCAGGACGGCCGGGATTGCACGGGGGACTATAGGGGGCATCAGAAGACGGTAGGACGTAGGTAAAGACGGCGGGGGGGATATAGACGGCAGGTATTTACAAAGACGGCGGGGCACGTCTTGATAAAAGTGAGGGGGACCACAGGGGAGGGCCGGGGATGGGTAATGACGGCCCGGGGTGGGAGAGAACCGCCCGGGCTGAATAAGGACGGCCGGGGACTGCAGACAAAGTATGAGTGATAAATGATGATGCCCTGTAACCGAGATAATATTCCCGCAAGAAAAGGAAGAAGGTTGAATAAATTATCAAGTGCTCTGAGTGTGAAGATAAGACTGAATACATCATCCCGCTTCAAGCTTTATTTTTCTTCCAATGCTTGAGAAGCTCTTTGCCTTAACTTTAGCGGTAATATCGCGACAAAGCCAAACGACAGATGCAATCGAAGTTGACATGCAGCCCAATACCTGGGATTTTCTAGGGGGATTGCTGGGAAACTCAATTGACTCACTTGTATCCGGATACCTGCAGCCAATATCTACTACTAGGATTATTACCCCATCATTATGCCCTATTCCTTATTTGCATAAAACACACCCCAACGGCCGCTCAAAGTATCGCGAAAATCGGTAACGCATCCCAATTCA
>QOVD01009832.1:0-25312 GCA_003521225.1 Tuber microsphaerosporum
TCTTGACCTGCACACTCTAGCTCCTCATCTCAACCCCAATTTCACTCTAATTGAGTAGAAAAAAAATCAGACATAGAAAGGAATCTCTACAGATTATAATAGGACTCTCTGTTTTTACTTATCTAATTTCATTCAGTCAATGTGTTGACTTTTTACATGTCAACAGAAGCAATAATCTCCTATTTAACCGGGACCCAACACTACTGGAGTAGATTGAAACAAAAACAAGAGATAAATTGGAATTCCTTTCTGGCAGTACTGAAGATTAATATATATTTTTTCTGGGTTTTACTTTATTGTTTTGGTTGCATATTAGACAAAAATAAGAGGTCTGATCGGTTGTTGTTGTGGCCTAAATTGAGCTACGAGCGAAGGGATAGTAGAAGAGATTGCTTGCCGTGAGTTAGCAGTAACTTTAGGGCCCTACAGTGTTTAGAACGGGGAAAGGATTTTAGCGGAGAAATGGTTGTCGCTATCAACGGAGATCCCCTATTGTTTGTGTGAAACTTGTAGAAGTATTGAGGGTAAGATAGCATCGGCCACGGACCTTGGATCTGCTGCGCCTCTCCAAGGCCAGTCTGGGGGGACTCGTCAACACTGGCCACAGTAACATTTGTCGGGATTCTGATCGTAGGTTGAATTGGGTTGAGGTATTGTAATCTTGTTACAGGGGTAATCGGTAGTTAACTCAGGCCTTGGCATATTAATCGGTCCGGTAACAGTACACAATGGGGTGTGAAATTCTCCAAATAACTGCCTTTTTTTAGACCTAATAACTTAATTAAAGTTTATCGTTTGTTTAGATCTCCTCCGATTACCTTATTCTCCAGCTTCTGTTTATTTAATAGCTTTATATTTGTGATAAGTGCTGTTGTTCTGGAGTCTTTGCCATTCGAAGTTTGGTGATCTAGGGTTCAAGGAGAACCTCACCATATGGGTTACACAAAATGTAAGTGGGTTAATAAGACGAGGTGTTCACCAGCAAGGCGCCGGTCTTATGGTGATGACCCCGCTTTGCATCTGCTTGCTCAATCTCTATCCCCCGAACCTAGCAGCTCAACAATTCATCCCGCTACAGCATTGCAACCAGAGAGGAAATGTCGAACTCACGGATCAATTACACTAAAAACTCCCACAACAACACGCAGTTCTCACATAACGCCGATTCTTTCAATATCACTGATTCATTCAACAACAACACTGTGCACATTGGTGCGATGGATGAGAGGTCTAAGATTTTAGCATGGTTGTCTCCACTCGAGCCCCGTATCCGGCATCAAGATGTTCGAACCCGGCGGGCTGATAACGTCGGAGAATGGCTGCTGCAAACTGGTGAATTTCGAAGGTGGTGCGACGGCGCTCAACATGAGGGATCTGATCATCAGATTTTATTTTGCAGCGGTGGTCCGGGCGTTGGCAAGACCTATTTAAGGTGAGAGATAATCTATAGTAGGAAATTAAAAGATGGTAGTACTGACGTGCAGCGATACTAGCTCACTGGTGGTGGACAAGTTGTGCGATATGGCGGGAGAGCGAGATATTGGTGTTTCATGTTTCTACGTGGATTTTGCGGCGCAGGAGGAGCAGTCTCCCACAAACATACTCGGTTCACTACTGAAGCAGATTGTCGGTAAATTGGAGAAGATACCGGATGAGATAGATCAGATGTTTCAAGATCAGAAAAAGGTGATTGGCGGAAGGGGACTACGAGTGCCGGAAATTGTTAGGCTATTACAGACTGTTACGAATTTGCAACCGACATTTATATGCATTGATGCGCTGGACGAATGTGTGGAAAAGCACAGACCTGAGGTTCTAGATTCGTTGCGACAAATCCTCGAGAAGTCCCCAAACGCGCGAATATTCCTGACTGGAAGACGACACATCCGAGGTGAAATTGACAAGCATCTTGGTGAGAGAATGACGGTTTTGTCCATAAAACCCAATCGTGATGATATCGTGGGATATGTCCGGATGAGGTTGAGTAAGGATACATCTTTGGATAAGATGGATAGTGGTCTGGAGGACGAAATCATCAAAGGAATTACCGAGAATATTCCCGAAACGTAAGTGCGCAACCTGATGGAAAGATAAGTTTTATACTGGTCGCTGATAGAGACGTGTAGGTTTCTACTGATTTCCTTAACCATGGATGCTATCCTTTGCCAAACCACGGACTATGGCAGGCGACAAAAGCTGAGAGCAATGACAGAGGGCTTGGATTTGAAGGATTTTTATGGAGCAACTATAGAACGGATAAAGAAGCAGGGTGGGGGGAAAACAAGACTGGGGATGGCAGCCCTGATGTGGGTCTCGCATTCCGAGCGGTTATTACAACTCGATGAGCTTTTGCACGCCCTAGCTGTGGAGATAGGATCTACTGATCTCAATGCGGAAAGTGTCCCTTCGGTAGAGACATTATTGAGTTGTTGTTTGGGGCTTCTCGTCGTCGATGGGGGGGCTTCGGCTATTCGCTTGATTCACTTTAGTCTCCAGGAGTACCTCAACACTTGTCCCGATATTTTTGGACCGACCCACTCGATAATAGCGGAAACCTGTCTAACATATCTCAACTTTGAGACCATCAAAGACATTTCACCCACACTCTTTCTCCGTGCTCAGACAAACCCCTTCCTCAGATATTCTTCCTTATATTGGGGCGCTCATGCTAGGAGAGATGCTTCAAGGGGCGTTGTGTCACTTGCATTCCAGCTTTTCAGTCAAATTGAAACCCATATGTCTACCAAGTTACTTCTGGACAATCTCAAATGGAGGTCTGAACAATGCGATCATTATATCCCCACCTGTGGCATCCCGATTGGGTTTACCGGACTGCATTGCGCATCGATTTTCGGCATTGCTGATATCGTATCTTCTCTCTTGAGTCAGCCAAATTGCGGGCTCGATGAAAGAGATTGTCTGGGTATTACACCACTTATATGGGCTGCTATATGTGGGCGAGAGAAAGTAGCAGAGCTGCTATTAGAACGGCGGAGTATCAACCCCGATAAACCGGATAGATACTCCGGTCGAACAGCGCTTTCATGGGCTGCGGTGATGGGACATGAGGGAATTGTGAGGCTGCTTCTTGGGCGCGCATCTGCCAAGCCTGATGGCACAGATGGCTGGTGGGGTAAGACGCCTCAGTTAGTGAAGAAGGTCCGGGGAAGGAGATATGTCAACCCCAACAGGCCAGACAATAACGGTCGGACGCCAATTCTGTTGGCCGCTGAAGAGGGACGCGAGGGGGTAGTGAAGCTACTTTTGGGAAGAAAGGACGTGCAGCCCCATATGCCAGACAATCATGGCGTGACACCGCTCTCTTGGGCTGCCAGGAGCGGGAGTGATGGAGTAGTGGAGCTATTGTTGGGACGGGAAGGCGCCAACCCAGATATGCCCGATAATGATGGCCGAACACCGCTCTCGTGGGCTGCTGGGAATGGGCGTGACGGTGTAGTGAAGCTGCTGTTGGGACGGGAAGACGTCAACCCCAATATGCCCGACAATGATGGTCAAACACCCCTCTTGTGGGCTGCCGAGGATGGGCGTGATGAAGTAGTGAAGCTACTGTTGCGGCGTAAAGACGTCAACCCTGATATGCCAGACGATCATGACCGAAAGCCGCTCTCATGGGCTGCCGGGAATGGGCATGATGGAGTAGTGAAGTTGCTGTTGGGACGGGAAGACGTCAACCCCGATATACCAGACAATGGTGGTCGAACACCGCTCTCGTGGGCTGTAGCGTGGGGGCGTGATGAAGTGGTGGAGCTACTGTTGGGGCGGGAAGGCGTCAACCTCATGCCCGATAATGAGGGCCGAACACCACTCTCGTGGGCTGCCGGGAGTGGGAGTTGTGGGGTAGTGAGGCTACTATTGGGACGGGGCGTCAACCCCGATATGCCAGACAAGTGTGGCCGAACACCGCTCTCGTGGGCTGCTGGGATTGGGAATGATGGAGTAGTGAAGCTACTGTTGGAACGGGAAGACGTCAACCCCGATATGCCAGATAATGATGGCCGAACACCGCTCTCGTGGGCTGCCTGGCGGGGGCGTGATAGAGCGGTCCAGCTACTGTTGGAACGCGCAGACGTTGACCCCGGCATACCCAACAAAGACGGTCTAACCCCACTCTCGTTTGCCTTTATGAAGCGGCACAAAGGAGTGGTGAAACTACTACGGGCTCGCAAATCCGCAAACCCCCACCCAGTTTAGCCCCAACAATGGAAGCGCTTTTTTATCATACTGAAAAGCCGTCATCGCCCCTTTCTCTGCATTTCCATAGACACGTCCGTATATACCCTTGGCTCCATCACTCTCTTCTATCTCACTTTCACCTCCCTCCCCAGAATGTACAGCAATCTCGTGGACACCGCTGACTTTTCTTCTTTCCCCTTTCCTCGCCTCCCGATTCCGGTCCCATCCTAGTATAGTTCGGCATTGGGTGTGGGTGTCCTATCCTTGCAGTTATAGTGCGAATGTCCAATCCAGTTTTTAGTTTTATTTTCTCCCTTCTGTATAAGGGTACGGCGTTTGGGTTTAGATTGGTCTCTGTTTCCTACTTATGAATTCCTACTTTTTTCCACTTTTCGTTGTTCGTGAATCACTTTCCTCTCCTTTACCAGCAATACATGTGTAGTGATCTGCTAAGAGTATTATTTTACGCAGTTGATGATTATTGGGAAACCATGTTCAACTACAACTTTGTGATGTTTACCAAGACTAAGTTGATTGAGCTTAAGGCGTCACGCCCAAATACCGTGCGATGTTCTCTGTTTAGTCCTAATGTGGGGCAAATCGGGAACGAAAAAAGTGCTTTTATATAAGATTGTCTAATTAAGGGTTATAATTTAAGTTAGTGCTTGCCACTCATATGCTTCTCAACACTTGCTATCTATCCAGCTACCCAGCCGAATTCAATGATTACACACCAAATATTCCCTAATCCTTTAATCTATCACTTCCATTGCAGAAGACTAGCCTGAGAACTCTGGAACAAGATACGCCACTATCACCAATGTAATCAGAATAGAGACTAACAGCAATTCTAACATCTCCGGGCCTGCAGAGGAGGTCCGTGTTATCGGGGAGAGGAGTAGGATTCGCGCTCATAGTAACCCTAACCCTAACTACAGTACTTAAGCGACAAACCCTGCTGCTAGCTTACGGGGGCATCGTAGAGGTGGTGTTATGAATTTCTTTTTCTGCGTAGTATGTTGGCTTATCTGGAAAGCATGTATTCACTTTCTTGTCAACTAATTAATGGCAATTTGGCAATGGTGAGTATCTATTGACTATTGCAGATTACCAACCGCAATTGGGCGTATAAGGACATAGATTGGTACATAAAAGCACAATTTTTGTGGGAAGGAAAAGGGATATAATCACACCTTTACCAAGGCGTCTAAAGCACTCTTGGTTACCAGCTGTGAGGACAACAATGAGGTTGGATTGCCATTTCCGGAGAAGAGGTATGGTAAAAAAGGACCATTGTGATATTTCTGAGCACGGAGGTGCCTAATAGGTTTGGGAGAGGGTTTTCTACTTTGTTCGTCTTAACTCCTTCCACTATCTTTGTTTCGGTTTTGTGTTGCACTGCCTTGATGAGGTGTTGCCGTTGTAATATCAACGATCTCCTGGTATTTAGGATAGTTGGTCGGTAGCTAAGTCGATAGTGAAAATCGTTTATTCTGGATGACTCGAGTGTTGTAATGTATCTCACGAACCTTCATATTGATCGCGATTTATTATATGGTAGAGCATTTTATCTCTACACTTGCCTTGGTAGTGCATCATGTACTATCACTCGTTTCAGAGATATCCGCTCGAAATTCGGAGTTGGCACCAATACCGGTATGTAGCATCCCGTGTTAGCATCTTCACCGGAACAACGACAGAACAAGTACGACATAATAACAAGACCAAAAAAACCCTTCGTTCATCTGATACTTCTGAACCCTTTCCGGTGTCAAGACTTAGAAACCTTCCTGAACTAAATTAATTGGCCTGACGGAGCAGTGAAGCTCCTGCCGGGACTGGAAGACGTTGACCCCACTATGCCCAACAATACAAGATATTTCCTACGATCCTCAAAAATTTCCATGCCTCTTCCGAATTACTCAAACCCCGTCATCTGTTGTGCACTTCGGCGATAGCGTCAGACCCCCACAGTCCCCACTTATATTAATATTATCTTGTCCTTTTTAGTCGTTTCCTTCTCTTTTACTCCTAGGCCCATTATTTAAAAGTTTAGCCTCTTTTTCACATTTGTCTCATTTTCATTCCCGCGTTCTGGGAGAAATGTGTGTACGGGTAAACAGGGGATTTATAAATCAGATATACCACAACTTACTAGGGGAAACGGTCGGTTTATAGAGTTTATTAGCTTAGGACTGTGCAAAGCATGGTATTCCTGCACAGGTCTCATCTTGCTCCTCATCTTTTCCGCTTCCATCTTATTCCTCATTGCCTCATTCTCCTCACTCCCATCTTACTTCTTATTTCAGTTACATGCATCTTTGCTCTGTCAGATCTTTCTCGACTATCACGTTGCTTCCCACACTTCCCCTCTACCATCCCTCCACCATTCGCCTTCCTTTCTGCACCATTCATTCATGATTCGCCGGCCTTGGCTGAGCTTGAGAAACTTATAGGGAGACTTACCTGCTTTGCTCGGGAAGCTCAACGCTACCTCTCTCACAAAGTTGGTAACCGTTCATTGAAGCTTTAGGCTCAAGTGCAAAATTCCCCAGCAACTGATGATCGTTCGCCGCAAGAGTTTCATTAGCGATTAAATCGCGCCTTGAATACTATTAATGTTGGAATGGCGCGAGAAGTGAATATCATAACTGGTGGCGTGAAAGAAAGGTAATCGCACTCATGTCAGCTAGCTAATAGATCAACTTAGGGATAATATGATATCTCCCTCTGGCACTATCTCAAAACCCTTCCCTCGTATCGTGACAGTTTCCATCCTCACTAAGAGAAAAGCATCCAAGGCTATCCCCGGCTATTCTGCATCTTTCTAGGTCTCCCGACGACTCGGAGAGCAATCATCAATCACTAAACACCTGAGTTGGCCAATAACCTCCGAGGAACCTAGTAGTAACCTAGTCAGTGACCTCCCGAATTCCTGAACACATACCGGTATTTGGGGGTGGGCGATATGGTACAAATGGGGAGATGGTATGATAAAAGAGATTGCTCTCCGTGAGTTACCAGTAGGGCCCTACAGTGTTTACAGTGGGGAAAGACTTTTAACGGAGAAATGATTGTCGCCATTAACGGAGATCCCCTATCGCCTGTGTGTGAAACCCGTACTTGAGTAGAAGTGCTGAAGGTAAGATAGCATCGGTTGCGGATCTTGGATCTGCTCCCCACGGCCAAGTGTGGACTCGTTGGCACTGGCCATAGCGACAGGTTTTCGAATTACTAATAGGTAGGTTGATTTAGGTTAAAAGAATCTTGTTACAGGAGTAATAGGTAGGTAACTCTGGTCTTGGCATATTAATCGGTCCGGTAACAGTACTTAATCAAGCTTGATGTTTTTTAGGTCTACTTCTGCTACATTATCCTGAAGTTTCTGTTCTACCATTTGATAGCTTTAAATTCATGACAGTTGGTGTTCTGGAGTCTTGGCCATTCCAAGTTGGGTGATCTCGGGGCCCGGAGCAGGTTTATTCAAGGCGAGCCTCACCGTATGGGTTACACAAAATGCAAGTGGATTAATAAGACGAGGTGTTCACCAGCAAGGCCCGTCTTATGGTGATGACGACCCCGCTTTGCATCTGCTCGCTCAATCTCTATCCCCCGAACCTAGCAACTCGACAATTCATCCTGCTACAAGATTGCAGTCAGAGAGGAAATGTCGGGCTCGCGGATCAATTACACTACAAACTCCCACAACACCACGCAGTTCTCCCATAACGCTGATTCTTTTAATGTCAATGATTCATTCAACAACAATACTGTGCACATTGGTGTGACGGACGAGAGGTCTAAGATTCTAGCATGGTTGTCTCCACTCGAGCCCCGCACCCGGCATCAAGATGTTCGAACCCGCCGGGCTGATAACGTCGGAGAATGGCTGCTGCAAACCGGTGAATTTCGAAGGTGGTGCGACGGCGCTCAACATGAGGGATCTGATCATCAGATTTTATTTTGCTGCGGTGGTCCGGGCGTTGGCAAGACCTATTTAAGGTGAGAGATAATCTATAGTAGGAAATTAAAAGATGGTAGTACTGACGTGCAGCGATACTAGCTCACTGGTGGTGGACAAGTTGTGCGATATGGCGGGAGAGCGAGATATTGGTGTTTCATGTTTCTACGTGGATTTTGCGGCGCAGGGGGAGCAGTCTCCCACAAACATACTCGGTTCACTACTGAAGCAGATTGTTGGTAAATTGGAGAAGATACCGGATGAGATAAGTCAAATGTTTCAAGACAACAAAGAGGTGATTGGCGGAAGGGGACTACGAGTATCGGAAATTGTGAAGCTGTTACAGACTGTTACGAATTTACAACCGACATTTATATGCATTGATGCGCTGGACGAGTGTGTGGAAAGGCATCGACCTGAGATTCTAGATTCGTTGCGACAAATCCTCGAGAAGTCCCCAAACATGCGAGTATTCCTAACCGGAAGACGACACGTCCGAGGTGAGATTGACAGGCATCTTGGCGAGAGAACGACGGTTTTGTCCATAAAACCCAATCGTGATGATATCGTGGGATATGTCCGGATGAGATTGAGCAAGGATACATCTCTAGACAAGATGGACAGTGGTCTGGAGGACGAAATCATCAAAGGAATTACCGAGAATATTCCCGAAACGTAAGTGCGCAACCTGATGGAAAGATAAGTTTTATACTGGTCGCTGATAGAGACGTGTAGGTTTCTACTGATTTCCTTAACCATGGATGCTATCCTTTGCCAAACCACGGACTATGGCAGGCGGCAGAAGCTGAGAGCAATGACAGAGGGCTTGGATTTGAAGGATTTTTATGGAGCAACTATAGAACGGATAAAGAAGCAGGGCGGGGAGAAAACGAGGCTGGGGCTGGCAGCCCTGATGTGGATCTCGCATTCCGAGCGGTTATTACAACTCGATGAGATTTTGCACGCCCTAGCAGTAGAAATAGGATCTACTGATCTCAATGCTGAAAATATTCCTTCGGTGGAGACATTATTGAGCTGTTGCTTGGGGCTTGTCGTCCACGATAGGGAGGCTTCGACTATTCGCTTGATCCACTTTAGTCTCCAGGAATACCTCAACACTTGTCCCGATATTTTTGGACCGACTCACTCGCTAATGGCGGAAACGTGCCTAACATACCTGAGCTTTCAGACCATTAAGGACATTTTGTCGATATCTAGAGACCTTTGGTGGAACCGCTTTGTTTTGCCTCAGTCAACTCCATTCCTCAAATATTCTTCCTTATACTGGGGCGTCCACGCTAAGCGAGAGGTTTCAGAGGACGTGGTATCACTTGCGCTTCAGCTTTTCAATCAAGTTGAAAGCCATGTATCTACAAAGTTGCTTCTTGAGGATGTCTATCGGAGGCTTGGTGAGCGGCATCGTGATATCCCCACCGACGGTCCCCTGATTGGGTTTACCGGATTGCATTGCGCATCAATTTTCGGCATTGCTGAAGTCGCGACTTCTATGCTAGACCAGCCAAATTGCGATCCGAATAAAAGGGATTGTCTAGGTATTACACCGCTCATATGGGCTGCAATATGTGGGCAAGAGGGGATAGCAAAGCTGCTGTTAGAACGGCAGACTGTCAATCCAGACAAGCCAGATAGATACCCTCGTCGGACGGCGCTCTCATGGGCCGCTGGGAAGGGACATGAAGGCATTGTGAGGCTGCTTCTTGAGTGGGCATCTGCCAAACCCGATGGCACTGATGGTTGGTGGGGTAGGACCCCCCGAATGGTGAAGAAGGTTAGGGGAAGGAGGTATATTAACCCTAACGGGGCTGACGAACACGGCCGAACGCCAATCCTGTTAGCTGCCAAAGATGGGCACGAAGGGGTGGTGGAGTTGCTGTTGGGAAGGAAGGATATTAAACCCCATATGCCAGACAAGCGTGGTCGAACACCGCTCTGGTGGGCTGCCGCGATGGGGCATGGTGGAGTGGTTGGGCTACTATCGGAACAAGAAGACATCAGCCCCGATATGTCGGACAAAGGTGGGCTGACACCGCTCTTGTGGGCTGCCGAGCGGGGGCGTGATGAAGTAGTAAAGCTACTATTGGGGAGGGAAGGCGTCAACCCCGATATGCCAGGCAAGGATGGCCAAACCCCCCTCTCGCGGGCTGCCGGACGGGGGCATGATGCAGTAGTGAAGTTACTATTGGGACAGGAAGACGTAAACCCTAATATGCCAGATAATTATGGTCAAACACCGCTCTCGCGGGCAGCCCAGGGGGGGCGTAATGGAGTGGTGAAGCTACTATTGGGACGGGAAGACGTAAACTCTAATGTGCTAGATAATGATGGCCGAACACCGCTCTCGTGGGCTGCCTGGAATGGGAATGATGGAGTAGTGAAGCTACTATTGGGACGGGAAGACGTCAACCCCAACACGCCAGACAATCGTGGCCGGACACCGCTCTCACGGGCTGCCGAGAATGGGAATGATGAAGTAGTGAAGCTACTGTTGGGGCGGGAAGGCGTCAACCCCGATATGCCAGACAATGATGGCCGAACACCGCTCGCGTGGGCCGCCGAGAATGGACATGATGGAGCAGCGAAGCTACTCTTGGGATGGGAAGGCGTCAACCCCGATATGCCAGACAATAATGGCCGGACACCGCTCTCGTGGGCTGCCAGGTATGGGCATGCCGGAGTCGTGAAGCTACTGTTGCGGCGGGAAGACGTCAACCCCGATATGGCCAACAAAGACGGCCTAACGCCACTCTTGTTTGCCTCCGAGAAGCCGCACGAAGAAGTGGTGAAGCTACTACAAGCTCGCAGATCCGCAAACCCCGACCCGTCTTAACCCCGGTAATACAAGATCTTTCACATCGTCCCAAATAACAGTCATGCGCCCTTTTCTCCGCATCTCCATAGACACGTCCACTTATGCCGCCCTCTGCTTCCCCCTCCATGCCATCTCCAACTCACTCCCCAGAGTGTATAGTAGTCTCGTGGACAACACTGTTCTTCCTTCTGTTCCCTTTTCTCACCTCCAGATTCCTATCCTATCCTATCCTATCCTATCGTTGCATAGGTCGGCATTGGGTGTAATGTGGATGTACTATTATGGTTGTGATAAAGAAGTTTAGTCTACGTTTTCGTATTTATTTCCTTCTCCCCGCATAAGGATACGGCGTTTAGGTTGGGATTGGTCTCTGTTTCCTGCTTATAAATTCCCACTTCTTCCATTTTTCGTTGTTCGTGAATCACTGTTCTCTCCTTACCAGCAATACATGTGTAGTGATCTGCTTAGAGTAATATTTTACGCTGTTGAAGATTATTAGGGAAGCGACGTTCAACTACAGCTTTATGATACTTACCGAGACTGAGTTGATTGAGCTTAAGGCGCCACGCCTGAATACCGTGCGATGTTCTGTATTTAGTCCTAGTATGGGGTAAACCGGGAACGAAAAAAGTGGTTAAATATAAGATTGTCTAATTAAGGGTTGTAATTTAAGTTAGTGCTTGCCAACCGAATTCAACAATTGCGCACCAAATATTCCCTGATCCTGTAATCTATCACTTCCATTGCAGAACACTAGCCTGAGAACTCTAGAACAAGATACGCCCCTATCACCAATGTAATCAGAATAGAGACCAACAGCAATTCCAACATATCCGGCCCTGCAGAGGAGATCCGTGCTGTCGGGGATAGTGGGATTCGCGCTTATTGTAACCCTAACCCTAACCAGAGCTGACTAAAGTACTTAAGCGACAAACCTTGTTGCTAGCTTAAGGGGGGGGGCATCATCTTAGAGGTGGTGTCGCGAATTTCTCTTTCTGCCTAGTATGATATGTTAGCCCATATGGAAAGCATGTATTAAATTTCTTGTCAACCAATTAATGGCAGCCTGGTAATGGTGAGTATGCATTGACTATTGTAGATTACCAACTGCATTGGACAAATAAAGACATAGATTGGTACATAAAAGCACAATTTATGTAGGAAGGAAAAGGACTATAATGAGAGCTTTGCTAAGGGCTTTAAGGTAATATTGGTTACTAGTGTGGGGGTGACAGGGAGGCTGGATTGCTATTTCAGGAGAAGAGGTATGATAACAAAGGACCATTGTGATATTTCTGAGCATGGAGGCGCCTAGTAGGTTTGGGGGGGGGCTTTCTGCTTTGTTTGGCTCAGCTGCTTTCACTATCTGGTTCGTATCGGTTTTGTGTTGTGCTGCTTTGATGGGGAGTTGCCGTTGGGATGTTTGTGATCTATTTAAGATACGGGTAGTTGGGTTAGTAGTTAAGTCGATAGTAGAAATTGTTTATTCTAGAAGACTTGAGTGTTATAGTGTATCCTACGAACTTTCGTCCCCACCTGTACAGTATTATACGGTAGAGCATTTCGTCCTCGCACTCGCCTCGGTGGTGTATCATGTACTATCACTCGTGTCATGGCTCTCTGCTTGAAATTCGAAGCTAACACTCCTAGCATATAGCATCCCGTGTTATGATACTGCCTTCACCGGAACATTACTCCCACCTCCATCCCAGGATTCCACAACGGCCTCGTGGACATGGCTTTCTTCTCCTTTCATTCCTTTCCCTCTGGATCCTCGTCTCTATCGCACAACAGTTCGGCCTCGGGCGGAGATGTGTTATTCTCGCATAATAGTAAGTATTATAGTTATAGCGGGAATGCGCGCTGTACCTTTTAGTTTCGCTTTTTGCTTTTTTCCGGTTTAACTTTTTGTCTGCTTTTTGGGTTTTCCTGGATTATTCTTTGTTCTGTTACGGGAAATTCATGTATCATAATACAGTCACTAGACAAAAGTCTTGGTGATTGCGGAATAGTGGGACGCGCCTGTGCATCCAAGGGGCATTTAGCAAAAGGCGGATAATGGTATTTCAATGGTAGAAAAAAGTGAAGAATTAAACATAAAATATCATTTTAGTAGTAAAGATGTAAGAATACCTTCAGTACGATACTTTATCATACATGATTTTCCGTTGTGGGGTGGGGGGTGTCGGACTAGGTATCCTCGCTTAGTCTTTGCTGACTAAGCGATCACCAAGACTTTTGTCTAGTGACTGTATTATAGAACAGTGACTTACTTTGATTTCCCTTACCTGCCGGTGGCTATTGTAGAAACGGCATCTCAAACATACTCTTGGGGTACCGGTATTTACATACCGAGACTGGATCAATAGATGGAGCTTATGATGGCTGAACATCGAGGTTCGTTCCAGACTCGAGTAATAAAGGATAAAACAGAGCTTCTATACTCGGACATGATAGGAGATTGTCATAGTTAACCGTGTAGGCTCTCCATCCATCCACCCATCCACTACCCCACAGGGTCTAACAATCGCTCACCCTGGAGCTTACTAAAGCCCCGCTATCCATTGGGCGATTCAGCGACAGAACCGGGGACCCGCACAGTACCCGCTTATAATATCTACAGTAGTCCTTTTTAGTCTTTTTCCTTCTCCTCTTTCACTCCTAAGCCCCTTATTCATTCAAGAGTTTCTCTCCTTTTTCACATTCGTCTCGTTTCCATTCCCGCCTTTTGGCATAAGTGTATATACGGGGGTAAGTAGGGGATTTCTGGGTTGGGTATACTACAGCCAACTAGGAAAAAACGTTGGTCGATGTATATAGTTTGTTAGTCTAGAACCAGGCAAAGAATGGTATTCCTGTGTAAGTCTCATCTTGTTTCTTATCTTTTCCATTTCCATCTCACTCTTCATTTTTCTCGTTCGTTCTCTTCATTCCAATCTTCCTTCTTATTTCCATCCTCAATTTCATGCATCCTCGCTCTATTAGACCCATCCCCGCTATCTCATTGTTTTTCACTTTCCCCTCTACCATACCTCCCCCATCCACCCTCCTCTCTCCACCATTCATTCATTCATGATTCGTCGGCCTTGGCTGAGCTGGAGATACTCGCAGGGAGACTTACCTCCTTTTCTCGGAAGGGTTAATTCTACCGCTCTAAGTTAGTAACCGTTCATTGAATCTTCAAGCCCGAATGCAAAATCCCACAACCATCAATAGATGATTGTTCACCGTAAGAGTTTTATTAGTGGTTAAGTTACCCTTGGGTGCTGTTGATGTTAGAATTGCGCGAGAAATGAATAACATAATTGGTGGCATGAAAGAAAAGTAATTACAGCTATGACAGCTAGCTAATAAATCTACTTAGGGATAATACGATATCTCCCTCTACTGTAGTACTATCTCAAAACCCTTCTCTTGTATCCTGACCGGTTCCATCCTCACTCAATATGGCGCGAAAGAAAAGCATCCGAGGCTACCCCTGGCTCTTCTACATTCTTCCAGGTCCACCCCCCCGACAACCCGGGAAAGCAATCATCAATCACCAAATACCTACATTAGGCTATAACCTCCCGGAACCCTGGCAGCAGCCTGCCCAGTGATCTCCCCAATTCCCTGGCTCATACTGGTAGTTGGGGACTAGAAATATGGTACAAATAGGACGATGGTACAAGAGATCACTTGCCGTGAGTTATCGGTAGGGCCCTGCAGAGTTTACAAGGGGAAAGTGTTTTAGCGAAGAAATGGTTGTCACCATTAACGGAGATCCTGTATCGCCTGTGTGCAACCCGTAGAAGTACTGAGGGTAAGATAGCATTGGTCGCGGATCTCGGATCTGCTCCGCCTGTCCACAGTCAAGTTTGGGGGGACTCGTTAACATTGGCCATAGCGACATTTTTCGGGTTTCTAACGGCAGGCTGATTTAGATTAAGATGATCTTGTTACAGGGTAGTTAACTCAGGTCTTGGCATATTAATCGGTCCGGTAATAGTACACAATAGGGTGTGAAATTCTCCAAATAACTGCCTTTTTTTAAATCTAATAACTTAATTAAAGCTTCACATTTATTTAGATCTGCTCTTATTACCTTATTCTCCAGCTTCTGTTCATTTAATAGATTTATAATTGTGATAAGTGCTGTTCTGGAGTCTTTGCTATTCGAAGTTGGGTGATCTTGGGGTTCAAGGAGAGCCTCACCATATGGGTTACACAAAATGCAAGTGGATTAATATGATGAGGTGTTCATCACCAGCAAGGCGCCGGTCTTATGGTGATGACCCCACTTTTCATCTGCTCGCTCAATCTCTATCCCCCGAACCTAGCAGCTCAACGATTTGCCCCGCTACAGCATTGCAGCTAGAGAGGAAATGTCGAGCTCACAGCTCAATTATACTACAAACTCTCACAACAACACGCAGTACTCACATAACACTAATGCTTTCAACAACACCGATTCATTCAACAACAGCAACATTGTGTGCAACGTGAACATTGGTGCGACAGACGAGAGGTCTGGGATTCTAGCATGGCTGTCTCCACTTGAGCCCCGCGCCCGCCATCAAGATGTTCGAACCCGGCGGGCTGATAACGTCGGAGAATGGCTGCTGCAAACGGGCGAATTTCGGAGGTGGTGCGACGGCGCTCAACATGAGGGATCTGATCATCAGATTTTATTTTGCTGCGGTGGTCCGGGCGTTGGCAAAACTTATTTGAGGTGAGAGATAATTTGTGGTGAAAAACTAAAAGATGGTGGTACTGACGTGCAGCGATACTAGTTCACTGGTGGTGGACAAGTTGTGCGATATTGCAGGAGAGCGAAATATTGGTGTTTCATGTTTCTATGTTGATTTTGCGGCGTGAGAAGAGCAGTCTCCGACAAACATACTTGGTTCACTACTGCAACAAATTGTCATTGGATTGGGGGAGATCCCGGATGAGATAAGCCGGACGTTTCAAACAAAGAAAAAGGGGATTGGTGGAAGGAAACTGCGCGTGATGGAAATTGTGAAGATGCTACAGACTGTCACATGTTTACAGCCGACATTTATATGTGTTGATGCGCTGGACGAATGCATGGAAGGCCATCGAAATGAGATTTTAGATTCGTTGCGACAAATCCTCGAGAAGTCCCCGAACACGCGAATGTTCCTAACGGGAAGACGGCACATCCGGAATGAGATTGACAGGCATCTTGGCGAGAGAACGGCGGTTTTGTCCATAAAACCCAATCGTGATGATATCGTGGGATACGTCCGGATGAGATTGAGTAAGGATACACCTCTGGATAGGGTGGACAGTGGCCTGGAGGACGAAATCATAAAGAGCATTACCGAGAATATTCCCGAGACGTAAGTGCGCAACATGGCGGAATAATAGGTTTTATACTGGTTGCTGATAGAGACATCTAGGTTTCTACTGATTTCCTTAACCATGGATGCTATCCTTGGCCAAACTACGACTTATGGCAGGCGGCGAAAGCTGAGAACAATGACAGAGGGCTTGGATTTGAAGGATTTTTATGGAGCAACTATAGAACGGATAAAGAAGCAGGGCGGGGAGAAAACGAGGCTGGGGCTGGCAGCCCTGATGTGGATCTCGCATTCGGAGCGGTTGTTACAGCTCGATGAGCTCCTGCACGCCCTATCAGTGGAGATAGGATCTACGGATCTCAATGCTGAAAATATTCCTTCGGTGGAGACATTGTTGAGCTGCTGTTTGGGACTTGTCGTCCACGATAGGGAGGCTTCGACTATTCGCTTGATCCACTTTAGTCTCCAGGAATACCTCAACACCTCCCCCGAAATCCTTGGTCCCACTCACTCGATAATGGCGGAAACCTGCCTAACATACCTGAACTTTCAGACCATCACGGACATTTTGTCAATATCTATGTTCGAACCTCCCCCTGCCCGATCCCAATCAACTCTCTTCCTTGAATATTCTTCCTTATACTGGGGCGCCCACGCTAGGCGAGGGGCTTCAAGGGGCGTGATATCACTTGCGTTCCAGCTTTTCAGTCAAATTGAAACCCATATATCTACTAGGTTACTTCTGAGGAGTATCCGACAGAGGGCTGGTCGGTACTATGACGTCCCCATCGATAGTCCCCCGATTGGGTTTACCGGACTGCATTGCGCATCAGTTTTCGGCATTGCCGAAATCGTGACTTCTCTCGTGGACCAGCCAAATTGCAATCCCAATAAAAGGGATGGTCTGGGCATTACACCGCTCATATGGGCTGCTATATGTGGGCAAGGGGAGGTAGCAGTGCTGCTGTTGGAACGGCAAACTGTCAATCCCGACAAACCGGATAGATTCGCTCGTCGAACAGCGCTCTCATGGGCTGCGCTGATGGGGCACGAAGGAATTGTGAAGCTACTTTTGGAGCGAGCATCTGCCAACTCTGATGGCACAGATGGTTGGTGGGGTAGGACTCCCCGAGCGGTGAAGAAGGTTAGGGGAAGGTGGTATGTCAACCCCAACAGGCCTGACAGATACGGTGAAACCCCAATTTCGTTGGCTGCTGCAGAAGGGCGCGAAGAGGTGGTGAAACTGCTATTGGGAAGAAAAGACGTCAAGCCCAATATACCAAATGATAATGGCCTAACACCGCTCTCGCATGCCGCCTGGATTGGGTGGGATGGAGTAGCGAAGCTACTGTTGGGATGGGAAGACGTCAACCTCGATATGCCAGACAATGGTGGCCAGACACCGCTCTCGTGGGCTGCCATGTGTGGCCGTGATGGAGTAGTGAAGCTATTGCTAGGACAGGAAGGCGTTAACCCTGTTATGCCCGATAATGACGGCCGAACACCGCTCTCGCAGGCTGCCGGGAATGGGAATGATGGAGTAGTCAAGCTACTGTTGGAGCGGGAACACGCCAACCCCGATATGCCAGACAAGCGTCGCCGAACACCGCTCTCGTGGGCTGCCGGTAACGGGCATGATGGAGTAGTTCAGCTACTGCTGGGGCGAGAAGAGGTCAACCCCGATATGCCAGACAAGCATCGCCGAACACCTCTCTCGTGGGCTGTTGAGAGCAAGCATGATGGAGTAGTTCAGCTACTATTAGAACAGGCAGATGTCAACCCCAATATACCAGATAATGATGGCCGCACACCGCTCTCGTGGGCTGCCTCGGCTTGGGGTGATGGACCGGTGAGGGTGGTGGAGTTACTGTTGGAACGGGAAGACGTCAACCCCAATATGCCAGATAATGATGGCCGAACACCGCTCTCGTGGGCTGCCTGGCGGGGGCGTGATAGAGTGGTCCAGCTACTGTTGGAACGGGCAGACGTTGACCTTAACATACCCAACAAAGACGGCCTAGCCCCACTCTCGTTGGCTTCCAAGGACTAGCACGAAGGAGTGGTGAAGCTACTGCAAGCTTGCAAATCTGCAAACCTCACCCAGCTTAACCCCAACAATGGAAAAGCTTTTCGATCATCCTGAAAAGCCGTCATGCGCCCCTTTCTCTGCATTTCCATAGACACGTCCATATGTACCGCGGGCTCCTTCACTCTCCTCCATCTCACTTTCACCTCGGATTTCGATCCCATCCTCGTACAGTTCGGCATCAGGTGTGGATGTACTGTTCTTGCGGTTGTAATGGGAATGTTCACTCTATGTTTTAGTTTTTATTTTCTTCCTCCTGTATAAGAATACGTCGTTTAGGTTTAGATCTGTCTCTGCTTCCCACTTATAAATTCTGATTTTTTTCCATATTTCGTTGTTCCTGAATTACCTTTCTCTCCATTGCTAGCAATATGCGTGCTGTTACATGCTGGGGGTATTCTTCTACGCTATCGGTGATTATTGGAAACGGCGTCCAACTACAACTTCGTGATACTTGCCGAGATTGAGTTGATGGAGCTTAAGGTGCCATGCTTGAATCCCCTACCATGTTCTAGGCCACCCCTCAGTGCAGCATGAACTGGGCAGGGAAACAGCGCTTATATACCAGGTTGCCGAATTATCTGCTGTGACATAGGTTGCCACTACCACTCCTATGCTTCTCGAGCCTTGCTATCCATCTGTCTATCTGAATTCAACAATTACACACTAAACTTAGACAAATCCTTTAATCCATCACTGCAGCTGTAGAAGACTAGAACTCAGGGGAAAAATACGCCCTTGTCGCCAATGTAATCAGGATAGAGACCGACGACAATCCCGACATATCCAACGCTGCCACAAAGATCCGTGCAATAAGGGATTGGGTGCGACTCGCGCAACTAGTAACCCCTAACCCTACTTAGAGCTAACTGAAGTAATTAAGTTAGCGACAAACCTTACTGCGGACTTACGGGAGTGTTGTAGAGGTGATTTTTATGAATTTGTCTTTCTGTGCAGTAGGTTAGCCCTATATAAAATGTATGTATTCACTTTGTCATCGACCAATTAATGGCAACTTAGGAATAGTGAGTGTGCATTGACTATTGCTGATGGGTAACTGTACCGAGCATACAAGTATGCAAAAGCACAATTTATATGGGAAGGAAAAGGACTATAATGACACCATTACTAAGGAGTCTAAGACAATATTGTTTGCAGAATGTGAGGACAATAATGAGGCTGGGTTTCCATTTCCGAAGAAGAGGTATAATATGATAAGAAAGGACCATTATGATGTTTCAGAGCGGGAAGGTGCTTAGTAGATTTGGGAAGGGGCTTTCTATTTTGTTTGGCTCAGCTCCTTTTATTATCTGTTTTGTTTTGGTTTTGTATTATACTGCCCTGATGGCGCGTTGCCGTTGTGATATCCACGACCTCCTGGTATTTAGGATAGTTGGTCGGTAGCTACGTCGATAGTAGAATTTTTTTATTCCGGATGACTTGAGTGTTGTAGTGTATCTCACAAACCATCATATTGATCGCAATTTGGGTCCGTATAGCGTTAGTATCGTAATGTGGCAGAGCATTTTGTCTCTATACTTTCCTCGGTAGTGCATCATGTACTATCACTCGTGTCACGGATATCCCCTCTGTTGTCAGGAATGCGTTAAAAGAATGTTGCTGGAATGGCATTCCGCATTCGTTCTTGCTATTAGAAATGTTGGTTGGTATTTGGAATGTTGTTCTTGGTACTTGGTATGAGGATGACGGTTTTGAAATGAGGGCTGGAACGGAATGAAAGGGAAATCTTGTTAGGTGTATGGGATTTTGGAGTGCATAAATAGTTGATGGTATCACCATCAATGCCAAATATAATTCTACACTATCGCTTCTGTATTATCAAAAAACTGCTTTCCCACACTTCGTCCAACTTTCCAAAAGTCTCTTTCTCATATCTTTCTCTCTGAATTTCACCCTCGAGACTCTGAGTTGGCACCAATACCGGTATGTAGTATCCCGTGTTAGCATCTTCATCGGAACAACGACAGAGCGACAAGTATAATAACAAGACCAAAAAAATCCCTTCGTTCATCTGATACTTCTGAACCCTTTCCGGTGTCGGAACTTAGAAACCCTCCTGAACCAAATTAATTGGCGTGATAGAGCAGTGAAGCTCCTGCCAGGACTGGAAGATGCCGATCCCGCTATGCCCAAGAATACAAGATCTTTCCCACAATCCTCAAAAACCTCCATGCCTCTTCCGAATTACTCAAACCCCGTCATCCGTTGTATACTTCGGCGATAGCACCAAACCCCCACAGTCCCCACCTATATTAATATTATCTTGTCCTTTTTGGTCGTTTCCTTCTCCTCTTTTACTCCTAAGCCCTTTATTTAGGAGTTTAGCCCCTTTTTCACATTTGTCTCATTTTCATTCCTGCGTTCTAGCAGAAGTGTGTATACAGGTAAACAGGGGAGATCCAAATCAGATATACCACAACCTACTAGGGGAAACCGTCGATTTATAGAGTTTGTTAGTCTGGGACTGTGCAAAGCATGAAATTCCTGCATAGCTCTCATCTTGCTCCTCATCTTTTCCGCTTCCTCCTTATTCCTCATTGCCTCATTCTTCTCGCTCCCATCTTCCTTCTTATTTCAGTTACATGCATCTTTGTTCTATCAGATCTTTCTTGACTATCACATTGCTTCCCACTTCTCCCCTGCCATCCCTCTCACAACCGCCTTCCTTTCTGCACCATTCATTCATGATTCGCCGGCCTTAGCTGAGTTCAAGAAACTCACAGGGAGACTTACCTATTTTGCTCGGAAAGCTCAACGCTACCTCTCTCACAAAGTTAATAACCGTTCATTGAAGCTTCAAGCTCAAGTGCAAAATTCCCCAGCAACTGATAGATGATCGTTCGCCGCAAGAGTTTCATTAGCGATTGAATCGCGCCTTGAATACTATCAATGTTGGAGTGGCGCGAAAAGTGAATATCATAACTGGTGGCATGAAAGAAAGGTAATCGCACTCACGTCAGATAGCTACTAGATTAACTCAGGGATAATATGATATCTCCTTCTGGCACTATCTCAAAACCCTTCCCTCGTATCGTGACAGTTTCCATCCTCGCTAAGAGAAAAGCATCCAAGGCTATCCCCGGCTATTCTACATCTTTCTAGGTCTCTCGACGACTCGGAGAGCAATCGTCAATCACTAAACACCAACGTTAACCAATAACCCCCCGGGGAACCTGGCAGCAATCTAGCCAGTGACCTCCCGAATTCCTGAACACATACCGGTATTTGGGGGTGGGCGATAAGGTACAAATGGGGTGATGGTATTATAAAAGAGATTGCTCTCCGTAAGTTACCAGTAGGGCCCTACAGTGTTTACAGTGGGGAAAGACTTTTAGCGAAGAAATGATTGTGGCTATTAACGGAGATCTCCTATCGCCTGTGTGTGAAACCTGTACTCGAGGAGAAGTGCTGAGGGTAAAATAGCATTGGTCGCGGATCTTGGATCTGCTGCGCCTCTCCGCGGGCAAGTGTGGGGGACTCGTCAACACTGACCACAGCGAAACTTTTCGGGATTCTGATGGTAGGTTGATTTAGGTTAAGGTAATCTTGTTACAGGAGTAATCAGTAGTTAACTCAGGTCTTGGCATATTAATTGGTCCGGTAACAGTGCCCAATAGGGTGTGAAATTCTCAAAATAACTGCCTTTTTTCAAACCTCAACAACTCAATCAAACTTGATGTTTTTTAGGTCTACTTCTACTACTTTATTCTGCAGTTTCTGTTCTACCATTTGATAGCTTTAAATTCATGACAGGTGGTGTTCTAGAGTCTTGGCCATTCGAAGTTGGGTGATCTTGGGGTCCGGAGTAGGTTGATTCAAGGAGAACCTCGCCATATGGGTTACACAAAATGCAAGCGGATTAATAAGACGAGGTGTTCACTAGCAAGGCACCGGTCTTATGGTGATGATGACCCCGCTTTTCATCTACTCGCTCAATCTCTATCCCCCGAACCTAGTAGCTCAACAATTCATCCTACTACAGCATTGCAGCCAGAGAGGAAATGTCGAGCTCACGGATAAATTACACTACAAACTCTCACAACAACACGCAGTTCTCACATAACGCCGATTCTTTCAATATTAATGATTCATTCAACAACAATACTGTGCACATTGGTGTGACAGACGAGAGGTCTAAGATTCTAGCATGGTTGTCCCCACTCGAGCCTAGCACCCGGCATCAAGATGTTCGAACCCGGCGGGCTGATAACGTCGGAGAATGGCTGCTGCAAACTGGTGAATTTCGAAGGTGGTGCGACGGCGCTCAACGTGAGGGATCTGATCATCAGATTTTATTTTGCTGCGGTGGTCCGGGCGTTGGCAAGACCTATTTGAGGTGAGAGATAATCTGTGGTGAAAAAATAAAAGATGGTGGTACTGACGTGTAGCGATACTAGCTCACTAGTGGTAGACAAGTTGTGCGATATGGCGGGAGAGCGAAATATTGGTGTTTCATGTTTCTATGTTGATTTTGCGGCGCGGGAAGAGCAATCTCCGGCAAACATACTCGGTTCACTACTGAAACAGATTGTCGGTAAATTGGAGAAGATACCGGACGAGATAAGTCAGATGTTTAAAGACAACAAAGAGGTGATTGGCGGAAGGGGACTACGAGTGCCGGAAATTGTGAAGTTGTTACAGACTGTTACGAATTTACAGCCGACATTTATATGCATTGATGCGCTGGACGAGTGTGTGGAAAGGCATCGACCTGAGATTCTAGATTCGTTGCGACAAATCCTCGAGAAGTCCCCAAACACGCGAATATTCCTAACTGGAAGACGACACATTGGGGATGAGATTGATAGACATCTTAGCGAGAGAACGACTGTTTTGTCCATAAAACCCAATCGTGATGATATCGTGGGATATATCCGGATGAGATTGAGCAGGGACGTATCTCTAGGTAGGATGGGCGATGGCCTAGAGGACGAAATAATCAAAGGCATTACCGAGAGTATTCCCGAAACGTAAGTGAGCAAAGTAATAGAAAAATGGGTTTTATAGCCGCCGCTGATAGAGGCATCTAGGTTTCTACTGATTTCCTTAACCATAGATGTTATCCTTGGCCAAACCACGGACTATGGCAGGCGGCAGGAGCTGAGGACAATGACAGAGGGCTTGGATTTGAAGGATTTTTATGGAACAACTATTGAACGGATAAAGGAGCAGGGTGGAGAGAAAGCAAGGCTGGGGATAGCAGCACTGATGTGGATCTCGCATTCCGAGCGGTCATTACAACTCGATGAGCTTTTGCACGCCCTATCAGTGGAGATAGAATCTACCGATCTCAATGCCGAAAATATTCCTTCGGTGGAGACATTATTGAGCTGTTGCTTGGGGCTTGCAGTCGTCGATAGAGAGGCTTCGACTATTCGCTTGATCCACTTTACTCTCCAGGAGTACCTCAACACTTGTCCCGAAATTTTTGGACCGGCTCACTCGATAATGGCGGAAATATGCCTAACATACCTGAACTTTCAGACTGTTAAGGACATTTCGTCGAGATTTAAAAACGCTTGGTCGGCGCGCTTTGTTTTGCCTCAGCTAACTCCCTTCCTCAAATATTCTTCCTTATACTGGGGCGTCCACGCTAGGCGAGCAGCTTCAAAGGACGTGGTATCACTTGCACTTCGGTATTTCAGTCAAATTGAAAGCCATATATCTACAAAGTTACTTCTTGAGGATCTCAGGCGGAGGTTTGATCGGCTGCGCTGGGTTATCCGCGCTGACGGTCTCCTGATTGGGTTTACTGGACTGCATTTCGCATCAATTTTTGGCATTTCTGAGATCGCAACTTCTCTCATAGATCAAGCGAATTACGATCTCAATAAACGGGATATTCTTGGTATTACACCGCTTATTTGGGCTGCTATATGTGGACAAAAGGAGGTAGCAAAGCTGCTGTTAGAACGGCCGACTGTCAAACCCGACAAACTGGATAGAGACGCTCGTCGAACGGCGCTCGCATGGGCTGCTGCGATGGGACATGAGGGGCTTGTGGGGCTGCTGCTTCAGTGGGCATCTGCTAAGCCCGATGGCACAGATGGTTGGTGGGGCAAGACGCCTCGATTGGTGAAGAAAGTCCGGGGAAGGAGATATGTCAACCCTAACAGACCCGACAAATCCGGTTGTACTCCGATCCAGTTGGCTGCCGAAGAGGGAAACGAAGGGGTGGTGCAACTGCTATTAGGAAGAAGTGATGTCAAGCCTGATATGCCAGACGATTTTGGCCAAACACCACTCTCGTCTGCTGTCAGGAAGGGGAATGATGGAGTAGTGGGATTACTGTTGGAGCGAGAAGACGTCAACCCCAATTTTCCAAATTATTATGGCCTAACACCGCTCTCGTGGGCTGCCTCGCGGGGGGATGGTGGAGTAGTGAAGCTGCTGTTGAGACGGGAAGACGTCGACCCCAATATTCCAGATAATAATGGCCAAACACCGCTCTCGTGGGCTGCCAGGATTGGGAGTGATGGAATAGTGAAGCTACTATTAGGACGGGAAGGCATCAACCCCAATACACCAGATAATAATGGCCGAACACCGCTCTCGCTGGCTGCAAGGAAAGGACATGATGGAATAGTGGAGCTGTTGTTGGGACGGGAAGGCATCGACCCCGGTACACCAGATAATAATGGCCAAACACCGCTCTCGTTGGCTGCAAGGAAGAGACATGATGGAATAGTGGAGCTGCTGTTGAGACGGGAAGACATCAATCCCAATATGCCAGATAATAATGGCCAAACACCGCTTTTGTGGGCTACTGAGAATGGGAGTGATGGAGTAGTGAAGCTGCTATTGGGATGGGAAGGCATCAACCCCAATACACCAGATAAAAATGGCCGAACGCCGCTCTCGCTGACTGCAAGGAAGGGTCATGATGGAATAGTGAAGATACTTTTGGGACGGGA